>CALNHX010000619.1:0-306393 GCA_940337035.1 Agriotes lineatus | reverse complement strand
GCTTTGGTCCACATTGCTTTTTCGCGCTGTTCTACCCAACGTTCTTGCCAGATTCTGAGGGTTTCTTCTCTGGCCTCCCTTGTTGTTACCTCCCTTCTTTCGTATAGGGTTATCCTTTCGCGCACCAAGAGATCCATGGGTGGAGATCCCACGATTACCTGTGCCGCCTCCGTAGAAATGGTTCTATATGCTGAACAACACCCTAGTAGGGCTTTCCTTTGCACTTTACCTATTAGGTTTAGGTATTTTTTCTTCTTTACCGCCTTAACCCATATCGGGGCACCGTATAGTATTTTTGAATATATCACGGACAGTAGCATTTTTCTTTTTCCGTGTCTGGGTTCCTTGACGTTCTTCATTACCCGCAGTAGAGCTTGTGCCGTCTTTTCGGCCGTTCTAGCTATGTTTCGCACATGTTCTGTCATAGTCATATTACGATCTATGTGCACTTCTAGACACTTCGTATGTTCTGCGATGGTGATTTTCGTGTTGTTTATATATAACTGCAGATCTTTTAACTTTCGTCTTCCTGTAATTATAACTGCCACAGTTTTTTCGGCAGCAATTTCTAGGTTGTTGTTTTTCATCCACCCGTTTACTCTTAATGCAGCTGTGTTTAATTTAATTTCTAGAGATTCTTTAGTTCTCGCCTTAGCGACAATCGTCAAGTCGTCTGCATATGCGACCAGTTTTACGTCTTGGGGAACATCTATGTTCAGGATTGGGTCTTAGAATAGGTTCCATAGTGGCCCCAGAACCGATCCCTGTGGAACTCCGCAAGAAGTGTTCATAATGGCGGTGTTTCCTATTGCTATAAATCTGTTGGACAAATAGTCTTTAATTAATCTGATCAGGTATGGACTGATAGTTCTTCTTTCCATTTCTCTGGTGATGCCCTCCCATCTTACCGAATTGAACGCATTTCTCACGTCAACCGCGATCAGGGTGCTGGATTGCCTTTTCCCATATTTCCCTTTATTAGCGCTGTCTCCTACTTCTTTGATGGCCTTTAGGGCGTCAATAGTTGACCTCCCTGATCTAAATCCAAACTGGAGATTTGAGAGGTCTTCTTTTTTTTGTATTTCTGTTTCTATTCTATTATATAGCATTTTTTCTAGCACCTTGGCTGCCGTGTTTATTAAACATATGGGTCTATAGGTTATGTTGTCATTTGCATGTTTTTTTGGCTTTTCTATTAATATTAGCTTGGCTTTCTTCCAGTCCGCTGGTATTTCCCCAGAGTTTAGGATGTTATTGTACGCTGAGAGGCATTGCTTCGGATATATATCCATTGTTGTTTTAATTATATCGGACGTAATCCCGTCTAATCCGGGTGCTTTTCTCGTATTGAGCCTTTTTGTAGCGTCTGGGAAATAATTCTCGTGCGATGCTTTCTTTGGCCTTGGTTATAGCGGTTCTAAGTCTATTTTTTTGTTCTATGTATTCCAATTTCCTTTGGTGTCTTTCATCTGGCGTTGCGGCGTTTCTAGCATTGATACGAGTCAACATTCTTTTCCTTCTAATGCACTCTGCTCTGATTTGTTTAATTTCTTCACTCCACCAGTACACTTGTTTTCTGTATTCTGGGTTATTTCCGAATTTTACGAATGTTTCATCGCATGCTTTGGTTATTTTTTCTATCATGTCTGTTGGGGTCATATTTTCTTCTGGCTGGCCTTGCATGTATGTCTGTAAGTTTTCTTTGTATCTGTCCATCAACTTTGGATTGATCTTCCATCCCCTTCTCTCTCTGCTCTCTACTTCCCGAGTGACTGTACCGTTTATATTGAAGTAGATGTAGTGGTGATCACTTAACGTCTCCTCTGTGCTTACCGCCCAGTTTATTATTTTACCATTTAGAGTTGGGGTGTGGAAGGTGATATCGATATACGATGTTTGTTCACCTCTCTGAAAGGTGGGTATATTACCTGTATTTGCAACTTCCCATCTAGTTGAAGATAGCCATTCAGTAACAATATCTCCTCTTCTATCTTGACTTCGCGTTCAGGTCTCCGCATAGTATGGCTTTATCGCTATTTACTACCCTTATGTCCGCATCCAGTTTGTTTATGTATGTTTCAAACTGATCAATAGGGATATTCGGCGAAATATAACATCTTAACCTAACCTAACCTCACCTAACCTAACCTAACCTACCCAACCTTACCTAACCTAACCTGACCTTTTTTTCGGGGGGTTGGCAAAGGGTTGGGGGAAGTTCTGCAGTCCTTCCTGTCCAAGACCGGCCCTTGTCCTGCACTTAGTTCCCGAGTTATGCTCGAAAGACTCCCGCACTGTCCGAATACTTTCGGAACGTCCTCCGTGTGTTTTATTTGCGAGCGAACTATATCGGCTGGCCCCGTATCATACGGGAAATGCACGTGTATTGAATTGAGAACGAGTTCAATACACCTACGTATAGGGAATTTCCAATACGTGGTGATCCAAATCGCCCAGAAATTCAATATCGCCCTTGTTTGTGGCCCGATTTTCACGCAACAAACTCCATTCGAAAGCTCTCCTCTTTCCTCACCCCATGGAGTCTGTCACCGTTTCTCAGGACCACAGATTCCCGCGGGGGAGCGATTTTAGATTTGCCCTACCTAAATGTAATCGAAAAACACCCAAAATTAGTTTTCATACCTTATTTGAAGCCAGATTCCCGCCGAACAAATTTTGTTCGTAAGCACTTGTCTCTCTGCGCCCCTGCACTTTATTCCAGTTCGTCTGGACCACAGGTTCACTCAGGGGAGCGGTTTGAAATCGCGCACAGATTTCGGGACCTAAAAAATCGAATTTTTGTCCAATTTCCACATTTTTTCCACGGGCGTGTTTACAATCACATCCCGCACACAACCACAGTTCTAGATTTTGGATCAGTGACCCATTTACTGGGGGCGAACTATATGGGAGAGCCCCGAGTGTTGCACTTTTGCAACTAAATTTTCATTTACGTGGTGACTGGAATCGCCTTAAATTTTGCTGCACCCGTATTTGTGGTCCGATTTTGACGAAACAAACTCCCATCGAAAGGTCTTCTCTTTCCTCACCCCCGGAGTTTGTGTCGGTTTCCCCAGACCACAGGTTCCCGCTAGAGAGCGATTTGAAGTTCGCCCCAGCTGCGCGTAAGCGGTCACACCCAAAAAAGTGTCCTACCTTATTTTGGCTGTATTTCTGACCCGAATTCCGCCGAACAAATTTTGTTCGTTAGCACTTAACTTTTTACACTCTCTGCAGTTAATCCCAGTTCTCTTGGACAGCGGGTTCGCACAGGAGAGCGGTTTAAAGTTCGCGCACACTTAACCTAACCTAACCTTACCTAACGTATATCCTATTTACAGGTTGCTGCCCCCCTGGTACCGTTGCAGGATCCTTGCGTAAGGGACTGCTTCCCTGTTGGAGATTTGGGGGTAGTTTTCCCTCTTAGACCAACTAATTTCGCTTCTACGGAGGATAACTCGGTTGCTGACCACTGAACTGAATGGAGGGGTTGTGAGGCCGAGATTCGATGGAATAAAACACCCCAGAATAAATAAAACTATATTGAAAACAAATAATAACTCTGCACCATTACAATGGGTGTTCGCCCTATCGGTTCTATGATTAATTAGCTGTAAGTTTCGTTAAGAGGATGGATCAAAATTATGCTTAATTTTTGTGACATTAATTTACTTTGGTAGGAAAGAATAAATCTAGCTGCCCTGCCCTTTTGTTGGTTAGGAAAGTACAATATGTATGTCTGACCTTTATCCCGGCGTTGGTGTTCACCCTGTCAATGTTTATGGTTTAATTTTAAGACCGTATGTATTTAATGAGATTTAAGTGGTTCGGCTGAAATGTTTGGATATCCCGGGCCTCCTTGAAATCCTGGGTTTCTACGTATGGATGGGCACTGCACGCACACGAATTTTATAGATGAGAATTTTCATTTAGGACTTAGTTAAAAGTTGCACCGAAAAATGTTAAAGACGGGTTAATTAATTCCTCGAGACCGGGACGCGCGAACTCCCCCGCGGTGATCGCTCTGCCCCCCAGGAAAACTTTTGAGCGTTCCTTCGTATCACCCGATTTTTAATTCGACTTGCGTCGTTTTGTCAATTTGCGTATTTCAAATCGCCTCTCGAGAAATCTTTGACTAATCGGTTCTCACATGGCTCGTTCTTTATAATGCAATTCTGTTGTTCCGCGCTTTCTTTCCTGGAACCAATTTGCTAGCCTGTGTTTGTTTATGTGCTGATTTCAGCTTGAGACCGGATGCAATTCAACCGTTGCTTGGATTGTAGCAATGCAACCTTTTACGTGCTTAGTAAATGACATGTATGCATGGGCGGCTTCGATTTATTCTTCCTCATGACAACTTAAAATCTATAAGGTTTATAATTATAAACGCAATTTTCTTGCGGGTTGATACACTTTTCTGCGTCCCGCCCTTGCTCCTCCTATATTTGGCATTAATCGGGCGAGAGCTACTGCGGCCCCCTCCGCCTTTTTAACTATCCTTTGTATGTGGCACCCCATGTTCATATTTCTGCCCAAAACCACGCCCAAGTACTTAAGACATTGTTGGCTTGTAATTTCAATGTTTCCCATATTTATTTCTACTTGTTTTAAGGTATTGTTTCCAGATAGCACCACTATTTCGGTTTTGTGCGAGGCAAGTTGAAGGCCTTTCTTCTCCATCCACTGTTCAACCTTGAATATAGCCCACTCTATGTTCTCTTCAATTTCTGTTTTGTTTTTTCCGCATACCACCAGCGCCAGATCGTCGGCGTAACCCACGAGCGATGTTCCGTTAGGTAGTTCCTGCTTTAGTACTTCGTCATAGTACAGATTCCACAATGTTGGGCCGAGGACGGATCCCTGGGGGCTCCACATGTCATGGGCAGACTGGAACTTTCTCCTACCTTGTTCTCTGAATGTCATTTTTTGGCAGTGGTCTATTATGCTATGTTTTTCGGACTTTTTCCACGGTCGAGGGTGTAAATCATCCATTCGGGAGTTGTGATCTACTCCCGTCTTCAGGTGTTCTTGGTTAGTCCTGAGAAGGACTGATATACGTTTTCTACGTAAATTTATGCCTCCCCCCGGGGTTTGAACCCGGGACCTTTGATCGCTAGTCTGCCACTCTAACCACTAGGCCACCAGGGCGGTTATATATTTTAGTTGTAAACTTATATATATCTTACCGCTGTATGCGCAGTAGACTATTTTTGTAATTCTCTGCGCAGTAGTGGCATCCAAATGGGCTTTAGTTCTGCGCTAGCCTGGCTAATTGGTTCTACTGCCAGCGCTACCTGTATCCTGTTTTGGAGGTAACTAACTGTATATTACGTTTACTAAGTAAGGAGCCACTTGTTTTTTTTAATTCTTCTATTATTCCCTCCCATGGTACCGTATTGAATGCGTTCCGAACGTCTAATGTTACCAATACAGCATATTCGTTTTTGCGTTGTCTATTGGCCTCCATTGCTATATTCAGTAATTTTGCTATTGCGTCTACCGTGGATCTTCCTTATCTAAACTCATATTGTATTGTTGCTAGTCCGCCATTTCTCTCTATTTCATCAAGAAGTCTTCTGTTTAGCAACTGTTCAAATAGCTTTCCCATAGTATTTAGGAGACAGAGAGGTCTGTACGTCTTTCTCTCTCCCGATTGATTCGGCTATTCGATTAGTATCAATCTGCCTACTTTCCATTCTGTTGGAAAGTTACCATCCTTCAGCAGCGAATCCATAACCTTACAGCAGAGTTCTGGTCTTCTCTCTATTATTGCCTTGACCACTTCTGGTGGTATTCCGTCCGGGCCCGCCGCTTTGCCCTGTTTCATTTTTTTTCCTGCTTCTCTAATTTCATCGTTTGTGCACGTGGGTATTTCATCGGGCTTTACTTGCATTGCTGGCCATACTTTTCTTCTGTGACTTGGAAATAATTTGTGCCACCTGCTGTTGTTCTTCATCTGTCATGGTAAGCGGGTGTGCGTAGGCCCAGCACTCCAATTACTATTTTATATCCTGTGCCCCATAAATCTTTGTCTACTTATATCTTCGCAGATGGTGCACCATGCCTGCTTCTTGGCATTCTTGATAGCTTTTTTGAGGGCTAGCTTTCTTTCTCTATAGTTTTGTCGTTTTTCCTGTTTCAGATCCTCGTCCGCATTATCGTCTCTGTTGATTCTTGTTACTAGTCTTTTTGCTCTTAGGCAGGCACGTCGCAGCCCGTTAATTTCGTTATTCCACCAATATGCCGGCTGTCTCTTGGTATTTAAGCCTTTCTTTCGAAAGGTGTTATTGCATGCGCTTTCGATGGTGTTCATGAGTTTTTCAACTGTGCGCTCATAGTTTTCTTTTTCTATTTCTTCATCTATATTTCCTATGAGAGCTTCTATCATTTCCCTCTTGAAGATCCAGCCCTTCCTGACATCATGCTGTTGCCTGCGGCTTGTTAGCTCGCCTCCGACTTCTATGTGTATGTTCTTATGGTCGCTTAGGTTTTCTTCCTCCTCCACGTGCCATCCTTTGATGTTGCTCACTATACCTTCGGAACACATAGGCACATCGATATAGGAAGTGCTGTTGTGTTTTTCAAAAGTCGCCGTATTGCCGTGGTTTAATACGCAGAATTCATATTGGTCTATCCATTCGGTCAATATGGCATCCTTATGGTCTTCTCTTGGCGATCCTCATCTGTATGTTTTCCTTACATAACCTAACCTAACCTAAATCAGGTTACTGACATACAGCACTATAAAGTTTTTGACAAACGCCTCCCAGCCATAAGCAAAATATATACGAAAATGAGGGACTATCCGACTGAAAGTTAATTGCAAAGCGTGAAAAAAATGTTTCTTCGTGGAAAACACTGGGGACTTCGGCGGGGTGCCGCGCAGCGTACCTTACCGAAGGCCAATAACAAGTCATACTGCGCGCCACCTAACCTAACCTTACCTAACCTAAATTAAATATTGAGTAGCCTGATGTCTGTACACGCGAATAACCTAAGCCCTCGCAACCCTTTGAGGGCCTTCCGTGCCTCGGTGAGGCGCCGCGTTACGCGAAGCGCAGCATTCCTCACCGAGGTAGGTCAGGCGCCAATAACACATCAAAACATTACAAACATGAACGTTTTGAGAGAAAAAAATGTTTTTATTGAAAGATTCGCGGAACACATTTATACACACGCTTATAGGTACACACACTAGTCGGCGTCACGCTTGTCGCCGTATTCACGGCGGATGGCTCGCAGCAGCGCTTCCATAGGGTCTTGACCCTCAAGATTGACTTTGCGGCGCCAGAGATACTCCATCATGCGACCGCCAAAGTCGTCATGAGGACTCGGGCGCGCGAGCAGCTTGGCCTTCGCAACGCGCCACGACGACTCAATGCGCTGAGTGTGTTCACCATCGATATCTAATCAAAGTAAAGGTTAGACATGCGAAACGACAAGTATAATTGAAACTTACTGACAAACTCAACGCTGTGGTTGAGAGTGCGTTGGTGGTAGCCCAGCTGCTCGAGACCTTCATATGCCGCCCACGAATCTGTGATGATGAGAGATCCTAGATAGTTGCAATTAACACATGAATGAAAAGTTTTGATAACTATATTAATATTAGGAGAAAAAATCAGCTAAAGAATTTTTTAATTTAAAAGTTACTTGGTTTTTTTTTAAACAACTAATATTATTCAAAAAGCACAAGTATTAGTCAAACACAAAAATGTAAAGTAATGGTTTAATATGTAACGTTTCACTGTATTTTAACAGCTTCTTCAGACAATTTAAAATTTTAAAATAAAATGAGTAATTTTAGTAATTAACAAGTAATATTTCAGTACTTTGAAAGTATTCATAGATAGTGAAAGAAATATCCTCAGTATGAACTTTTTATAAAGAATTTGTTTAATGTTTTTTTTTTTTGAGATTTAAAACAAAGATTAAAGATCTTGTTAAATAGAATTGAACACATTAAAAGGAAATTTTAATTATCTTTGAGAGAAATAAAGAAAATTTCAATAAGGGACAGGTAACAAGGACAAGGTTAAAATCTGTAAATAATCAAAATTAGTAATCAACATCGAATCGTGTCTGCTATACGACTTACTTACAAAAAGTTGGACAGAATTAAAATTTAAGTATGGTAAGCATTGTAGGTTTTAACATAAAAAAGTTGTCATAGAAGATGAAATTGTATTAAAAACTAAAAAGAAAAAAGGAATTAATGCAAAAATGTGAGCAGAATTAAAATAACAACCAACCAATGTAAATGATGTAAACAAGGTAATGAGTAAATCTTGTAAGTTTTTTGTGGAAGTAAGTAAACCAATTATTCGTTAATAAGTGCATTACTATTACATCAGTAATGGTACTAGCAAAGACCAATAGTGAGCATATCTAAAAAGAAATAACTGTAAGTAAGGTACTACATTGATTAATTAAATTAAGTACCTGTATTTTCGTAATTTTAACAATTATATTGTTGAAAGTTTGTAAATCCACTTCGGTTTTAAAGAAGTTTGGGTTTGATGGTGAGTAGATTAACAAAATTGTATTTAGGTAATCGTTTAAACGTTTAAACTTTAAAAGCTGTAAAAAATTTCCGTAAAAAATTATGGTATGTGGAATTATAACGTAAGTATACCTGTGGAATGTGAAATTTGTTTTGGAAATTGACACTTAATTGAACGTAGACCTTGATATTAGGTGTTTTTTGATTAAATTGATCGTAATAAATTAATCCATTGTTTAGGGTTTCAGTAGTGTATCTTTTTAAGAATGGCTAAAAAATGAAATGAAGAAATTATAAATTTACAAAATAATTTATATAAATTAAATTACCTGTGGTGTGATTTTGGAGTTGAACGGAATATTATCGTTTCGTTGTGCTTTATTGATAATATAACTGCTTGTTAAATGTCGTAACAATCCAAGTGATAAACACATACTTGATTTGGAATGTGAAGGACAAGATAGCACGTGGTTTGATCTAAGTCTTGGTGACCTACATGGTAACGTCTTGTGCAATATGAGTATTTGCCATTTGTTGTCATCGTATTTGTGAAAACCTGTTTTATGTGTAGAGAAAAGGAACTAAGTTAATTATTTAAGTTTAAAATAAGTAACGTTAAAATAAAATGAAACACAAGAATATTACTGTTTAGTAATTTTGAGTGATTGAAATAATGCAAAAAGTTAGGTTAAGGTTAAAAATTTATTCGATAAAAAGAGGTTGGAAATTTTTGCAATTTCATAAGAAGTGGTAAAAAATGGGTGGTTGAATACCTTTTATAGCATTGTGGGCAGGATCTCTTTTGGTATTTTTTAGATTCAGCATGTGGTTTTCACGAAAGTAACAGGACGTTTTGTAGGTTAAACTTTTCTTACAATTGTGCGAGGATGAGACTAAATTCTTGATGGTATCTAAATGAGGAAGGTCGATTTAAGACATGGTTATTCTGTTAATCAGTTTGCTTACACTTAGAACTTCCAAAAACTTGTAAAATATTAAACTGCATGTTAAGGTTACAGGAAATGGTATCCATTTTGTCCAAACAGGTGACGACTTTATGAGAGCGACATCTGAACGTAGTAGTCGTAAGTTAAAACCGCGAAAATTTTTCAAAATTTTTTAAAAATTTGCAACAATAAATGAAAAAGAGCAGAGAAAAGGTGTTAATGAGGAAGTAAACATGAATTATTGTTTTTTGTTTATGAGAATATTGTCATATGTTTTGTTTAAAATTTCTGTGTCAGTTTTGTAGTTTATAGCTTTAGGGGATTTTTTTATTTCGATACATTCAAGCAATAAGCGTTTTTTTAAATTTGATTCCATGTGCAAAATTTTGGGATTATTAAAATTGAAATTGTGTGAATTATTGATAGCATGATCTGAGAGAGCAGTGCTAGAATTACATGGTGATAAATGTCCTGTTCGGATGGAGTAAGAATGTTGTTGTAAGCGTTTTTTAAGATATTGTTTCGTTTGTCCAATGTATGTGGCATCACAATTGTTACAATCAATTTCATATACTAAATGAGATTTTTTATTTTTGTCAATTTTATCTTTTAAGTTTTTGTAAAAAAATTTTTGAAAAGTGTTATGGTTTTTAAAAGCAGTATGAATATTATTTTTTTTTAATTCTTTTTCAATCTTTTCAGATAGATAAGGTATATATGGTATTGTGGTATAGTTTTTGGTTTCGTACTGATGATTATTGAAAATGTTGTTTAAACAATTTGGTTGTAGATTAATTGAAAGATTATTAGAGTTCCGATTTTTTAAAGTAAAAGTCTTGTTTTAATATTTTTTTTAATGAATTCTGAAGGGTAATTATTTTTGTAATAAGATGTTAGTAATTATTTCAATATTGCTCACGTGGTGTTTTTTGCAAGATAATAGGATTGCACGGTCAACAAGTCCTTGGATTACACTTTTTTTATATTTAATAGTAGTATTTGAGAAATAGTTTAGGTATCTATCGGATTTCGTTGGTTTTCTGTACCAATTAGTGTCAATTTTTCCATTATTTTCTCTCTTTAAATGTGAGGTCTAGAAAGTTAATAGATTTTAATGAGTTTTCATTTTCAATAGTGAATTTGAGTCGTGGGTGTGTACATTATTAAAGGTTTGAAAAATGGTATTAATATGATGTTTTATCAATGCCCATTATTATATCATCAACGTAACGTGGTAAAAGTTAATATTTTTATTGTTCTTGACTAAGTTGAATTCTATATCCATTAAAACCAGTTCGGCTTAGTGCTGGATATAGGGGAACCCATAGGTACTCCGATTTTTGTCTGTACATTTTTTTTATTATAAGAGAAATAACTGTTATTTAATACGAATCTTAAGGCAAGAATAAATTCATTTTTAGGGATGTTTGTATACTCTTGGATTTTGTGCCAATGTTTTTCTACTGTGACTAAAGCTAAATCTATCGGTATATTAGTGTAGAGTGAGACAACGTCAAGTGATATCAGTTTGAATTATTGGTAATATTTGATTATCGATGAAATTTTTAAAGGACCATGAATCTTTCACACTGTACATATTTTTATTTGTTAAATTTGATAGAATTTGACTCAAAATTTGGATAATTTGTAAGTTGGGCTCATATAAGAAGCGACTATTGTCTTAAAGGAATGTTTTCTTTGTGTAATTTTGGTAATCCGTAATTAATGGTGGTGTGCCATTATGTGAAATAAGACTCTTATACGTATTATGATCAATGTAATTATTAGTTAAAAGTTTTTAATTATAGGTATTATTTTGAGTTTGGATTTGTTGAGTAGGGTCTTTATTTTCAATTGAATAAGTGGTGTTATCGTTAACAAGTTCATTCATTTTATTGTCATACATACTATTAGTTAGAATTACCGTTTTTTGTGTCTTGTCCGCTTTTGTTATATTAAATTTGGGTTATTTTTCAAAAATTTTTTAGTTTCGATGATTTAGTTTGTAAGTTTTTATTAATTTTTTGTTGTTCAGTATTTGGTAATTTTAATTTATTTGGAAAGTTTTTAAAATTTGTAAGGATATTACAGATATTGGCACGAGTGGTATTTTGTGTATTTTCATCTAGGCGAGTGATGCTATTTTCAATGTTTATTATAAATTGTTCATAAGGAATATTATTAGAGTCAAAAAAGTTAAAATTTGGTCCGTAATTTTAATACGTCTTGGACGTTGTTTGTTGGATATTGATTTTTGTTAAATTTTCGATCCAAGGTTTAGGTTTGTTGGTGCAAGTAGAAGGGTTTGTGTAATTTTGGTTTGAAATTGAAAATGGGTAAGTTTTTAGTTTACGGGTTAAGTAATTGTAATTATGTTTGTGTTTGTTAATGATTTGATATTTTAATTTGTTATAGTAATGGTGTTTTAATTGAGAGAAATTTGCTTATTAAATAATATAGGGCAAGTGGATTCAGATATTGTTTACAATTAAATATTTTTTGTCTAAGATAGTTTTTAGTTGCATGAGCATCGTTTAGCAGACAGGACAGAGTGTTACTAATGAATTTTTGATGTGCTTTTTTGAAATTCTCTTATTATTTGAATTTTGAAAAGTGATATTATTAAAGTTTTTTTGTAAAAATTTTGGAATAATAGATTGATTTTTACACATAGTGAGGAAAGAAATTCTTTCACCTACCTTTACAAAGGATTTGCTATATTGGTCGAGTTTCTTGAAACAGGTAGGACGTTATCTCCATGTTTTCTTTCTATAAATTGGTAGGTTTCTGTTTGTAACACTTCTTTCCAGGTTGGCTGTTGTACGTTCTTGATCTCTATTTGGGTTTTGACATGATGGAGCATTTGGAAAATTAGAGGGTGACATGTTTTTAATCATTCTCCAAGGATGATTATTTGTATTGTATAAAATTTTGGAAGTACAGCTGTTTGGGGTAATATATTAATATTAGGAGAAAAAATCAGCTAAAGAATTTTTTAATTTAAAAGTTACTTGGTTTTTTTTTTAAACAACTAATATTATTCAAAAAGCACAAGTATTAGTCAAACACAAAAATGTAAAGTAATGGTTTAATATGTAACGTTTCACTGTATTTTAACAGCTTCTTCAGACAATTTAAAATTTTAAAATAAAATGAGTAATTTTAGTAATTAACAAGTAATATTCAGTACTTTGAAAGTATTCATAGATAGTGAAAGAAATATCCTCAGTATGAACTTTTTATAAAGAATTTGTTTAATGTTTTTTTTTTTTTGAGATTTAAAACAAAGATTAAAGATCTTGTTAAATAGAATTGAACACATTAAAAGGAAATTTTAATTATCTTTGAGAGAAATAAAGAAAATTTCAATAAGGACAGGTAACAAGGACAAGGTTAAAATCTGTAAATAATCAAAATTAGTAATCAACATCGAATCGTGTCTGCTATACGACTTACTTACAAAAGTTGGACAGAATTAAAATTTAAGTATGGTAAGCATTGTAGGTTTTAACATAAAAAAGTTGTCATAGAAGATGAATTGTATTAAAAACTAAAAAGAAAAAAGGAATTAATGCAAAAATGTGAGCAGAATTAAAATTACAACCAACCAATGTAAATGATGTAAACAAGGTAATGAGTAAATCTTGTAAGTTTTTTGTGGAAGTAAGTAAACCAATTATTCGTTAATAAGTGCATTACTATTACATCAGTAATGGTACTAGCAAAGACCAATAGTGAGCTATCTAAAAAGAAATAACTGTAAGTAAGGTACTACATTGATTAATTAAATTAAGTACCTGTATTTTCGTAATTTTAACAATTAAATTGTTGAAAGTTTGTAAATCCACTTCGGTTTTAAAGAAGTTTGGGTTTGATGGTGAGTAGATTAACAAAATTGTATTTAGGTAATCGTTTAAACGTTAAACTTTAAAAGCTGTAAAAAATTTCCGTAAAAAATTATGTATGTGGAATTATAACGTAAGTCATACCTGTGGAATGTGAAATTTGTTTTGGAAATTGACACTTAATTGAACGTAGACTTGATATTAGGTGTTTTTTGATTAAATTGATCGTAATAAATTAATCCATTGTTTAGGGTTTCAGTAGTGTATCTTTTTTAAGAATGGCTAAAAAATGAAATGAAGAAATTATAAATTTACAAAATAATTTATATAAATTAAATTACCTGTGGTGTGATTTTGGAGTTGAACGGAATATTATCGTTTCGTGTGCTTTATTGATAATATAACTGCTTGTTAAATGTCGTAACAATCCAAGTGATAAACACATACTTGATTTGGAATGTGAAGGACAAGATAGCACGTGGTTAATCTAAGTCTTGGTGACCTACATGGTAACGTCTGTGCAATATGAGTATTTGCCATTTGTTGTCATCGTATTTGTGAAAACCTGTTTATGTGTAGAGAAAAGGAACTAAGTTAATTATTTAAGTTTAAAATAAGTAGCGTTAAAATAAAATGAAACACAAGAATATTACTGTTAGTAATTTGAGTGATTGAAATAATGCAAAAGTTAGGTTAAGGTTAAAAATTTATTCGATAAAAAGAGGTTGGAAATTTTTGCAATTTCATAAGAAGTGGTAAAAAATGGTGGTTGAATACCTTTATAGCATTGTGGGCAGGATCTCTTTTGGTATTTTTTAGATTCAGCATGTGGTTTTCACGAAAGTAACAGACGTTTTGTAGGTTAAACTTTTCTTACAATTGTGCGAGATGAGACTAATTCTTGATGGTATCTAAATGAGGAAGGTCGATTTAAGACATGGTTATTCTGTTAATCAGTTTGCTTACACTTAGAACTTCCAAAAACTTGTAAAATATTAAACTGCATGTTAAGGTTACAGGAAATGGTATCCATTTTGTCCAAACAGGTGACGACTTTATGAGAGCGACATCTGAACGTAGTAGTCGTAAGTTAAAACCGCGAAATTTTTCAAAATTTTTTAAAATTTGCAACAATAATGAAAAAGAGCAGAGAAAAGGTTTAATGAGGAAGTAAACATGAATTATTGTTTTTTGTTTATGAGAATATTGTCATATGTTTTGTTTAAATTTCTGTGTCAGTTTTGTAGTTTATAGCTTTAGGGGATTTTTTATTTCGATACATTCAAGCAATAAGCGTTTTTTTAAATTTGATTCCATGTGCAAAATTTTGGGATTATTAAAATTGAAATTGTGTGAATTATTGATAGCATGATCTGAGAGAGCAGTGCTAGAATTACATGGTGATAAATGTCCTTGTTCGGATGGAGTAAGAATGTTTTTGTAAGCGTTTTTTAAAGATATTGTTTCGTTTGTCCAATGTATGTGGCATCACAATTGTTACAATCAATTTCATATACTAAATGAGATTTTTTATTTTTGTCAATTTTATCTTTTAAGTTTTTGTAAAAAAATTTTTGAAAAGTGTTATGGTTTTTAAAGCAGTATGAATATTATTTTTTTTTAATCTTTTTCAATCTTTTCAGATAGATAAGGTATATATGGTATTGTGGTATAGTTTTTGGTTTCGTACTGATGATTATTGAAAATGTTGTTTAAACAATTTGGTTGTAGATTAATTGAAAGATTATTAGAGTTCCGATTTTTTAAAGTTAAAAGTCTTGTTTTAATATTTTTTTTAATGAATTCTGAAGGGTAATTATTTGTAATAAGATGTTAGTAATTATTTCAATATTGCTCACGTGGTGTTTTTTGCAAGATAATAGGATTGCACGGTCACAAGTCCTTGGATTACACTTTTTTTATATTTAATAGTAGTATTTGAGAATAGTTTAGGTATCTATCGGATTGTAGTATTTGAGAAATAGTTTAGGTATCTATCGGATTTCGTTGGTTTTCTGTACCAATTAGTGTCAATTTTTCCATTATTTTCTCTCTTTAATGTGAGGTCTAGAAAGTTAATAGATTTTAATGAGTTTTCATTTTCAATAGTGAATTTGAGTCGTGGGGTGTACATTATTAAAGGTTTGAAAAATGGTATTAATATGATTTTTATCAATGCCCATTATTATATCATCAACGTAACGTTGGTAAAAGTTAATATTTTTATTGTTCTTGACTAAGTTGAATTCTATATCCATTAAAACCAGTTCGGCTATAGTGCTGGATATAGGGGAACCCATAGGTTACTCCGAATTTTTGTCTGTAAATTTTTTTATTATAAGAGAAATAACTGTTATTTAATACGAATCTTAAGGCAAGAATAAATTCATTTTTAGGGATGTTTGTATACTCTTGGATTTTGTGCCAATGTTTTTCTACTGTGACTAAAGCTAAATCTATCGGTATATTAGTGTAGAGTGAGACAACGTCAAGTGATATCAGTTTTGAATTATTGGGAAATATTTGATTATCGATGAAATTTTTAAAGGACCATGAATCTTTCACACTGTACATATTTTTATTTGTTAAATTTGATAGAATTTGACTCAAAAATTTGAATAATTTGTAAGTTGGGCTCATATAAGAAGCGACTATTGGTCTTAAAGGAATGTTTTCTTTGTGTAATTTTGGTAATCCGTAAATTAATGGTGGTGTGCCATTATGTGAAATAAGACTCTTATACGTATTATGATCAATGTAATTATTAGTTAAAAAGTTTTTAATTATAGTATTATTTTGAGTTTGGATTTGTTGAGTAGGGTCTTTATTTTCAATTGAATAAGTGGTGTTATCGTTAACAAGTTCATTCATTTTATTGTCATACATACTATTAGTTAGAATTACCGTTTTTTGTGTCTTGTCCGCTTTTGTTATTATTAAATTTGGGTTATTTTTCAAAAATTTTTTAGTTTCGATGATTTTAGTTTGTAAGTTTTTATTAATTTTTTGTTGTTCAGTATTTGGTAATTTTAATTTATTTGGAAAGTTTTTAAAATTTGTAAGGATATTACAGATATTGGCACGAGTGGTATTTTGTGTATTTTCATCTAGGCGAGTGATGCTATTTTCAATGTTTATTATAAATTGTTCATAAGGAATATTATTAGAGTCAAAAAAGTTAAAATTTGGTCCGTAATTTAATACGTCTTGGACGTTGTTTGGGATATTGATTTTTGTTAAATTTTCGATCCAAGGTTTAGGTTTGTTGGTGCAAGTAGAAGGGTTTGTGTAATTTTGGTTTGAAATTGAAATGGGTAAGTTTTTAGTTTACGGTTAAGTAATTGTAATTTATGTTTGTGTTTGTTAATGATTTGATATTTTAATTTGTTATAGTATGGTGTTTTAATTGAGAGAAATTTGCTTATTAAATATATAGGGCAAGTGGATTCAAGATATTGTTTACAATTAAATATTTTTTGTCTAAGATAGTTTTTTAGTTGCATGAGCATCGTTTAGCAGACAGGACAGAGTGTTACTAATGAATTTTTGATGTGCTTTTTTGAAATTCTCTTTATTATTTGAATTTTGAAAAGTGATATTATTAAAGTTTTTTTGTAAAAATTTTGGAATAATAGATTGATTTTTACACATAGTGAGGAAAGAAATTCTTTCACCTACCTTTACAAAGGATTTGCTATATTGGTCGAGTTTCTTGAAACAGGTTAGGACGTTATCTCCATGTTTTCTTTCTATAAATTGGTAGGTTTCTTGGTTTGTAACACTTCTTTCCAGGTTGGCTGTTGTACGTTCTTGATCTCTATTTGGGTTTTTGACATGATGGAGCATTTGGAAAATTAGAGGGTGACATGTTTTTAATCATTCTCCAAGGATGATTATTTGTATTGTATAAAATTTTGGAAGTACAGCTGTTTGGGGTAATATATTAATATTAGGAGAAAAAATCAGCTAAAGAATTTTTTAATTTAAAAGTTACTTGGTTTTTTTTTAAACAACTAATATTATTCAAAAAGCACAAGTATTAGTCAAACACAAAAATGTAAAGTAATGGTTTAATATGTAACGTTTCACTGTATTTTAACAGCTTCTTCAGACAATTTAAAATTTTAAAATAAAATGAGTAATTTTAGTAATTAACAAGTAATATTTCAGTACTTTGAAAGTATTCATAGATAGTGAAAGAAATATCCTCAGTATGAACTTTTTATAAAGAATTTGTTTAATGTTTTTTTTTTTTTTGAGATTTAAAACAAAGATTAAAGATCTTGTTAAATAGAATTGAACACATTAAAAGGAAATTTTAATTATCTTTGAGAGAAATAAAGAAAATTTCAATAAGGGACAGGTAACAAGGACAAGGTTAAAATCTGTAAATAATCAAAATTAGTAATCAACATCGAATCGTGTCTGCTATACGACTTACTTACAAAAAGTTGGACAGAATTAAAATTTAAGTATGGTAAGCATTGTAGGTTTTAACATAAAAAAGTTGTCATAGAAGATGAAATTGTATTAAAAACTAAAAAGAAAAAAGGAATTAATGCAAAAATGTGAGCAGAATTAAAATAACAACCAACCAATGTAAATGATGTAAACAAGGTAATGAGTAAATCTTGTAAGTTTTTTGTGGAAGTAAGTAAACCAATTATTCGTTAATAAGTGCATTACTATTACATCAGTAATGGTACTAGCAAAGACCAATAGTGAGCATATCTAAAAAGAAATAACTGTAAGTAAGGTACTACATTGATTAATTAAATTAAGTACCTGTATTTTCGTAATTTTAACAATTATATTGTTGAAAGTTTGTAAATCCACTTCGGTTTTAAAGAAGTTTGGGTTTGATGGTGAGTAGATTAACAAAATTGTATTTAGGTAATCGTTTAAACGTTTAAACTTTAAAAGCTGTAAAAAATTTCCGTAAAAAATTATGGTATGTGGAATTATAACGTAAGTATACCTGTGGAATGTGAAATTTGTTTTGGAAATTGACACTTAATTGAACGTAGACCTTGATATTAGGTGTTTTTTGATTAAATTGATCGTAATAAATTAATCCATTGTTTAGGGTTTCAGTAGTGTATCTTTTTAAGAATGGCTAAAAAATGAAATGAAGAAATTATAAATTTACAAAATAATTTATATAAATTAAATTACCTGTGGTGTGATTTTGGAGTTGAACGGAATATTATCGTTTCGTTGTGCTTTATAACTACCAGGCGCGACGTGCTTCTGTATGAGAGGCCACAGAACTTCTTTAGTTCGGCGGTTTCCAGTGCAAACTTCCAAGCGGAGGTCGAAACATCTCTGGCCATCGGGTTTCTCCTCAGCAATCATGGCCTTCGATGAGTCGACCCCGCTCGTACTTGTGCTTGCCGAACTTCGCTTCGTCTTTCTGCACGATGATCGGCTTGCCGTCGGGCATTCCGCTACCGATCATGCCGGCGCTCTGCTGCTCGGCCTCCAGCTCTGCGATGACCACCTCGCTGCAGAAATTGTACCTCTGAATGAATCTATTAGAACCCAGCATTACTCACTGTGTAATAACTCACCAATCGCAGATCGTTTGCTGGGCAAGGCGTTCACTCGACGACGGGTCGGCGCATTCTTGTCGAGCCTTGGCGTACGACTCGTTCCAAGCCCTGCTATAACACAGACTAGAATAGGATATTGATTAGTAAACTACTCTAATTGTACACTATTAACTCACCTGATGACGTCTTCAGGCGCCAGATGCGCGCCCAAAAGCCAAGAATCCGCGGCAACTGGCGTCTTCTTCCGGTAACGCGGGCACTTGCGTGGCTCAGTGGCGTTGCACCGGTAGCTACCCAGCCCGCTGTCCTTCACCCAGGTCATGGGCTGTCTACAGCGAGCAATGGGGCACACAGCAGCGTTCACCAGAAGGCCATTCGCAGTGAGCCACGCAATCGCCGCTTCGCTAGTTGCGGGCAGATTGCGGCGGTTGTGGCGGACTTCTCGGTATGCCATGATGATCTAGAGAGAAATCAATGTTAAGCAGGACACTGGATTAATAAACTTACTTTAACTGTTCGGTTTCCAAACGAAAATACGACGAAAAACGCAACAACAGCAAAAACACGACCGTTCGAGGCGGACGCTAACGTTGCACTGAATTGTAAACAAACTTTTTGCCGAGACTATGCGCGCGATGCTAGCGCCATCTACCGCTACATGATTTAACGTAGACATTTTAAAGCGAACGCGCCTTAGACTTAGTATGGGACATTTTAAAATTTACTGTGCTGTATCTCAGTGACCGTTGGTCTGCCTCGAGTGTCCCCAGCAACAATATTGTTCAGCTCGACGAGAGGCGTCGAATGGTATATAGCACATGTCGATCGGAGTTGGTCGTTAAACTAGATTAGGTTAGGTTAAGTTATGTTAAGTAAGGTTCGGTTAGGTGGAGCGCAGTGTGACTTGTTATTAGCCTTCGGTGAGGTACGCTGCGCGAAGCGCTGCGCGGCGCCCCGCCGAAGGCCCCAGAGTGTTTTCCACGAAGAAAAATTTTATTAAAAGGAACTATAGCGCTGTATCTCAGTAACCATTGGTCTGCCTCGAATGTCCCCAGCAGCAATATTGTTCAGCTCGACGGGGCGCGTCGAATGGCATATAGCACATGTCGATCGGAGTTGGTCGCTAAACTAGATTCAAGCCCAGTCAAGAAGGAATCAAACCGTCTTAACCAGGTTAAGAATCGGACACACAAGGTTGACTCACGACTATACTCAACGCAACCGAACCACTTACGTGCGATGTCTGCAATACATCTATCACCGTAAGCCATCTGCTGCTCGAATGTGGGAAGTACAAAAGTTGCCGTGATAAATACTTTTCCGTCTATAATATTAGTGACATCTTGTCGCAAAACCAAGCAGCCGAAGACAAACTACTACAGTTCCTAAAAGACGCGAAGTTATTCAATAAGATGTAGATAAATAGCGTAAATATTGTACCCCGTGCTAATGATCCAGTAGTCGATACACCGTAAATATTGTAAATAAAAAAAACGTGTAAAGAAGTAACAAAGACAATAATAACACGAAACTAAAATGAACCAATAAAGTAAATCACAAACTATAACACAAATTCGCCAAAAAACGTCAAACTTGACAGAATTTTTTCTTTGTCAGAATTACTGGTATCGCTTATTTTATGCTATTTACTATTCAAATACTAATCCAGGCAGCATTGTAATTTGATTTGCACGTTCTACTGTATTTGTTCCCAGCGCCAGGTATAGTAAGTCTTATGTACGTACAGTTGACGCCATCGAAATGTGAACGGAATCTCGCTGCCATGGCATTTTTGTCTGATTTTTATTGTTTGCTATAATACTGTCCATACCTATTACATACAAATATTTAATAACAAAATACCTATACTACTTATATTATTCATTTGTATTCTGGCTACGCTGATCTCTGTAAAGAAAACAAAGTTAGTATAATTAAAATGTTGCTGCATAGATTACCTAATAAGAACATGAACCAGATGCAACTATGTAAAAAACAGCAATATCATATTTATACCACATTTTAAATAATGGTGACTAATTTTTAAACATTTTTTCTTCTCTTTCCTCCGGCTTCGTCTTGTTTTTGCTTGTTGCAACCATGTACAGATCACATTTCTAATTTTATCATCGGTTGCCTCTTTTTTATACAATTTCCGGGCAGCCGCTGTAAGAAATAATTTATCAATTGGATTCTATCAGAATCAAATATCTAGATTCATTATTTACTGAAAGTTGTTGTAAGTCACTAAAGCCAATACAACAGTTATTTACATTAAATCAACGGAGTTCAAACAATTTTGAATTACAAAAATAAACTTACCATGGATAGAATGACTTATTTTTTTCCAAATGCAATTTTTTGCACTTCATTTACTAGTTTTCCTGAATATGAAAACTGATCCGCTAATGAATCGGATATGATCCTGCGCATTCATATTGATAATTAAACTTCGTAGGTCTCTTCCACCACTACTAGCCAAAATTTTCACCTGCAAACATAAATAATAGACAACTATATATTTACAAATATCAAACATTTAATTACGAATTGATTGGTAAAATTGTCGTCATCTTTTGTTCTTTCGTCAAAAGAATTAAAGTCTTCCATCTTTTGTAGCGGCAAAAGACCCAGCAGTGAATATGCTTGATTGCCTTCTACATCGGCAGGACATTGTTGATTGGCTAACAGCAAATTTACTTTTTTATTAAGCGAGCTGACTTGCTCAGCCAATGCAGGTACCGTTGCTTGCATCTGCCCAAGTAAGATTCGGTCCTAATTTGATAAAAACATAGTTATATTAGATTTAAAACAATGAATTAAAGTAGACTGTATTAATGACCAACCAATTCATTTTCATATATTATTAGTGTATAAGGCAGTCGGAGCTCAATTAAAGTAGTTTACAAACCCCTATAGTTAAAAATAGCTACCTGACAATGATGAATTAATACTTCTGGACGATGTACAAGTTGAAGTACTTGGGGCTGGGCTTCTGGATCCTTTATTATTGCTGCAACTTTTAACAAAATCCTGGTTAAAATTGGGAATAGGAAATTGCGGTATAGGAGAATTGCTAGAAAAAGATGAAGATGGTAAGAAAAGAGGGAGGACAAATTTCATGGACAGGTTGTGATCTGGGAGAGGTCTCTATGGGAATAGGACTGTTGCAGTGAACTTGGTTGGAGGTATTTAATTTTTGATATTCGGGAATCTGAGGTGTTTTCGTGGTTGTTTTGTAACATAGATTTCTTCCTCGTCGCTTTCTCCGGGAAGTATATTATTCCTTCTTCGTCTCTTCCTGACGTCTGGCACTTCATCATCGGTTTCCAAATTGGACGTTTCCTTTGCTTTCTTTAAACTCAGACGTGCCTGTGAATACGTTTCTGTTATGAAAGTAGAGAAATAATAATATTTAAAACTGTTCTAATAGAATAACAGGCAATGCGGCCGAGTTTCAAATGAAGTAACAAAATGTAAATATTGTTCAAACAACAAAACATACACTTAATTTCATGCAATATGAACGTATTATAGTAATAACAACAATATTTACCATATTTATGCAAAATCCTTATTGGGAATAAAGTCCATTGGTCTGTAGGTTCGGCTTTTGCACGAATCAATTTATCCCTTGTCTCATCTGAGTCGACTATAGCGAAGTGGCAGTGGTTTTCATCCAATGTAAGCCAATTCAGTGGAACAATTTCCAATGAATCATCTTCGTAAGTATATTTGACAATTGCGAAGTTTTGGTCCATGATGTATCTAAAGTTACGAAATAAAAGCACAGTGTTGTAGTCTATGTTTATTATATGTGAAGAAGTGGCATTCTAATATATTTTTCATGAAAAGGAAGCAAAACAATTTTTTTTGTGAATATTAGAAACTGGAACCGATCGTAGATCAGACAGTTTACATACTTGGTAGATGTCTAAATCTGAACTTTTACAAAAAGGTGGGTCGTAAAAATCTTCTTTTTCAAATAATTCACGATATATCAGGACCATACATTGTAAATTATTCGATTACACTATGTTTTAAATCAGTACTATGCTTCCATCTATTAAACTGTTACAGCTCCCACATCGTAACCTTAGAAATAGCTCTCGGGTACAATAGCATCATATCGTGCACTTCGGCTGCTTCCAAGACCGCTGGTGCGTCACTGCTGTACATTCACCATAAAAAGCTGACGCCAAATAAGTTTACACTTTACCCTTGCGTCTTTAAACTCTACTGTTTTTATATATATGCTTGTTTCCTGCAAATAATGTTAGTCCAATTGTTTTATTTGCAAGAACTATTGTAGATTATAGCTATTTATGCAACAAGTGCTAAAAGTTTATGTTTATGCACGAGACATGTCGAGTGCAATAACACGTTTAGCACGAGTTTGTATACAATACTTTTTCTACGACCTTACATTTTCTGTTATTAATCCATAAATGTCGATATACAAAGGTTTGCATTTATGACAGTTATAATTTATGTCAAATAAAGAGATGGCCTTGACGCGTAGGTGAATGTTTCTGCAGCCAGTAGCTGTCAAAGTTAGTTATCAAAGGTAATTATAATTGTACACATTCTACTTTATTCATTACACAATGCTTTAATTATTTAAAAAACAAGCGATTTCCAATATACAACGTGCTTTATGTCTATAAAACACGCAATTCCATTTAAAACACCGACGTACTTTAAGATTTTATAAAACCTTGAACAGCAAGTAACATGTTTATTTATTATTTGTGAAGATTAAATGTACAGTTTCTATATTGGATCGATTTTGTAGGCGGAGCCCCGAGGCCCCCCTTGGAGAGGAACGGAGCCCCGATGGCCCCCTTGGAGAGAGACGGAGCCCCGAGGACCCCTTGGAGAGGGGTGGAGCCCCGAGGGCCCCCGTCTTTGGTCAGGTGGATGGCAGGGGCGGGGTGTGTAACACAACGGAATGGCCCAACGTAATAGGCCTAAAAATGGTGGTAAATTGAATAGGATAGACCGCGCAATAGCCCGGCCTCTCGATGTTATAGTAATTAACTTATTTAGAGGGGTAACCCACTCTTAACATTCGAGCATATTTTTACCACTGGAGCGTGCGTAGCGAAGCAAGAGTGGTAAGTTATGTGAGAAATGTTAAGACGGTTACCCCTCGAAAAGCGTTCATTAGTTTATTGTTCATTGAGGCAATAATTTTGAATCAATAACACTTACTAAAAACTGCTAAATCGAAATCGGACTATCATGAATATGTGGATGTTGCTATAGTGTCTGTCGTAAACAAAATAAAAATCTTAAAATGGAAACGCAAAACGAGTTCCATGTTATCGCGGATGTAATTAAAAAGATTGCCGCCTCCGCCACGGAGGAAATTGTCCCTTCGAGTGGATGCATGTTAAATGTATCTTAACATTCGAGGACGCGATCATGTTAAACACTGTTTAATATTTCAATGAACAATAAAAATAATTATTCTTTTGCATTTTGGTTAACAAACTCCTCGGCTGTAGAAAAAATATTGCAGCCAACTCGTGTTTTACAGTTTAAAAATCCCTGTCGATCATAAAATTCTCGCTTCGCTCGAATTTTAACATGATCAATCTCGATTTTTAAACCCTCTGTAAAACACTAGTTGCCTTAATAGCTACATAATAGTATATTATGTATCAAGTTTTATAAACGTCATTTTAGTCATGTGTTTTATTAATCACGAACGAAGCGCAGCGGAGCAAGTGTTTAATAAAATGAGTGACTAATAAGTTTATAAAACGAGTTGCATACTATACTTTTTCTACGACCACAAATTTAGACAATATAACATTATTTCATTAAGATTTTGAAAATTATGTTAGGTTAAATTATGCTTGACAAACGTCAACGTTGACTGTTGAAAGTTGAAAACTAACTTGATTTTTGCCATTAAAAAGTTCAGTCCGTGACTAAAACCCACGAACCCACGGCTTGTGAAGGTTTGTTTAAAAAATTACTTAGCTTCATAGAAACATATACCATAAATGGCATTTTAGTTACAGGAGTAGAAAATAGTATATTATGTATCAAGTTTTATAAACGTCATTTTAGTCACGAGTTTTATTAATCACCAGCGAAGCGCAGCGGAGCGAATGTTTAATAAAATGAGTGACTAATAAGGTTATAAAACGAGTTGCATACTATACTTTTTCTACGACCACAAATTTAGAGAATATAACATCATATTATTTCATTAAAATTTTGACATTTATTATATTAGGTTAAATTGTGCTTGACAAACGTCAAAGTGACGGTTGAAAACTAACTTGATTTTAGTTTTGGCTGTGGCTAGTAAAGCAAATACTATTTGAACCTAACTTCACCCCATGACTAAAACATCGTTGCCAACTTCAGCTCATGACTAAGAGGCTCTTTAGTCCTAGCAAAGAGCATATAACGTGAAGAGGTTTAACCTTATGGCAATAATCGTAAGTGTGTAATATGGGTTGCATAAGCAAATATTTCGTGAGAAAGTTCCAATAATTCGTTGAGACAAGGAACTCTTCTATCTATCCTTGTTTATTTAATCTTTGCTAATGGTGTCGTACCTGCTTTCAGAGAAAATATTTAACATTGTTGCAACATAGTGGCTTGCTCCTATGCGGCAATGACCTTGGAATTACAAGCTTCATTTTCAGGATTACTTAAATTATGATTTCAAATATGACATATACTGGTCAATTACGATTTTAATTTGGCACTTAGAAATCAAAATGATAAGCTCGGGAACGGTAAAAGCTACTTACTTTTTTTAAAACTGAAATAACTCTTTTAAGGAATATTTGCGCTAGTCAAATATATGAAATGGCGGCGTTTACATCAGCATTTAGAATGACACTAAAATAAAATTTTGCAGATTTTTAATGCTTCCTCTACAGGGTGATTTTTAAGTTGATTCTTTCCGTTTACCAGTAAATATAGCTAAACAAAATAAGCATTTTTTTCATTTACCACTTTTCCGAAATATTAAAATTAACGGAGGTACAGGGTGTTACAGTTTCAAAGTAAAAACTAAACTTTGGCGTAAAGGTGGCTGGACAATTTTATTTTTGTTTATGTCTGTTGTCGAGCAATAACCTGTCAACTAGTTTTCCGGTGTAATTTTATTAATGTTATTGCTACAATAATGGTTCATGTTATGAAAATAATAAATTAGTGAATATGCTTATTCTTTACTGGGAGTTTCGTCAAAATGCCGCTGCCGCATCGCTCTTATACGCGGAACGTATGTGTAGAAGCGATAATTTTGAACATGTAATTTGCGTTAGATTAAGTTTTTGTTATTAATTTTAGTTCTTAATTTGAAATATTAACAGCCTGTACCTCCGTTAGTTTTGATATTTCGCAAAAATGGTAAATGAAAAAAATGCTTATTTTTTTAGCTTTATATCCTGGTACACGGAAAGAATCAACTTAAAAATCACCCTGTATAATGAAGTTAACAAAATATGTGTATTAAAAAAAATAAAGGTTTAGAGAAATGGACAAAATGAAGAACACTGCATTAAAATGTGGCAGTTTATTTAATCGATAATAGAAATATATTCCTAATAATCCAAGGGGGGGGGGGCACGAGGATGGTCCCACCACATACCCCTGTCCTGATTCGGACAGCCATCCATTACCAGAGAATAAATAAATGACTGATGACTTGGGCGAACTTTGTTAACCCTACAAAATCTTCTAACTTATATTACGTGCTTTCCATAAAGTTCGCCTAGTTTATCTCTTAATCTAGCACTATTTGGAGCCTATTTTTTATAATTAAAATAGCCGAAAAATCTCAAACTAAGCTAATATTTTACTTAGAAAATCATCAAATCTATATATTGCTCAAATTTTTTACTTTTTTATTTGCACTTTTACACTGCCCTGTTGTTCTTAACTCTTGTGATAGCCACTTGAGCGTTTTTTGCATTTTAACTATAATTAAATGTTTGATAAAATACATTTTGTGTTCGTTACAATCACTTTCAGTTACTGCAAGGCAAAGTAGATTTAATCAAATTTTCTCAGCAGAACGATCTGGGCCTTTGCTGTATTAAAAGGTCTGCTCTGAATGTAATTTTGTTAAGTTTATTTAATGCTAAAAAGTATTGTTTTAAGGTAAATAGCGAAGATTGAAGTACCTGGATGTGCCATTAGCCAATAAAGTACCAGAGGTAGTTATGGCTGCATGCATCTTACACAATTTTTTACTTAAAAGGCAAGAGGAACATGATCTTGATGATAATGATTTCGTCTCCTTCCCCTGATCCTTCTTCGACTGCATACATATTTTCTGAATTATTGAAACATCTGAAAGTACAAAAAATCAAGTCTCAGAATTTCATGTAAAGCATTGGATAATAGGTACCGTAAAGTGGGGGAGAGATTAATCATGTTAAACTAACTTTTCCGAATAACTTTTTTAGTTTAAGGTATAAATCGACCATATTTTATAGATGATTGAGAATAGTATATGTCGATGAGAATATAGAATTTGAGACTAATTGATTTAGAAACAATTGCAAAAAAATGAAAAGTGGGTGATCAATTTCATACCTGGGTTTGGGGTGAGATTGATCACCTCTTTTTGATATCATAATACAGCTTTACATCTACATAGAAACGGTCAACCTCAATTCCAAAAATGTTCCGGGGCGAGATTGATCAAGTAGGGTGAGATTGATCATTATGAAATTTATAATGAAACACAAGTTTTTAAGTTGTTTATTGGCTGAAACGGATTTTATCATTACAAAATAAAAAAACATGATATCAAACAAAGAACATAACTGGAATTATATCCCGAAAGGAACATAAAAGTAAATCTAACACTCTTTAATGCTTACATCGCTTTGAAAATGGTATTTTATAATTCTCTGAGATACTTTCCCACATTTTGCGTTTGGCAACAGTGCCAAAATATCTTTTACGTGAACCACCGATACATCATCTACCATAAGTTTAAATATTCTTCTTGACTCGGCAGACTTTAGGCCAATTACTTCAAATTCAGAATTGTATGAAACATTTTTGGCAGATGTAGCGAAATTCTGTTTTCTTTCTTGAGCCGGATAAAAATTTCACCAACACTAATTTGTCAGTGGCAATGTTATCTAAGATTGGTTGGATGTATTCAAGAGGTTCATCTTCATCTAAGCGTATATTATCGTCGGTGTCGTCATCATCTAACTCTACAGCCACACTTTCATCTTCCTCGCTTGATGACATTTGAATACTGGGGCCGACAACACTTTTTCCAGGTTCTACTCTTAAGCATTTTCTTTCGCTGGGTTCGTAGTCTTGTAGCAGTGTACCTTTGATTTTTTAAATATTCTGTGAGACTATTTGTGACTTCTGCTTCCACATCACCCGCAACACTATTATCATCGGGAAGTTTTCGTAACACTCGATCAGGATTAAAGGGCACCAGACCACAAGCTTCGAATCCAGAAATCAAGTTCCGTTTAATAGCACTGTTTTCCTTCAAAACATCTTTTGTTGGAACCTCGTCCATGTTATCAAACCATTGCTTCAGTAAAAGGGGAAATTCGTTTTTTGGAATCGCAGACGTTTTTGTGTTTCTCATTTTCCACGTTGTTAATGTTTTCCGCCAGCTTTCTTTTAACGGGCGGAAAAAGGCTACATCTAAAGGCTGGCAGAAGTGCGTACAATGGGGTGGGAGACTCACAAAAGATATATTATGCTCTTCGCGTTGCCTCAAAACATCTGGGTTAAAATGATACGCCAGATTATCTCCTAAAAGGACTTTTCGCAATATTTTTGCGTGTGGCAGGAAAACTGTAGTAAACCATTCGTTGAATGTGGGCATATCTATCCATCCCTGACTTGTACGGTTGTATCGGGTTCCCTCAGAACAACAAATCATGTTACAACACGGGTATCCCTTCGGTCCATTTATTGTCCATGTGTCCCATAAGTTTTCAGACTTGTATATCACATAAGGCGGGAGTAGTGTGCCTAATGCTGAATCGCATATCATTAAGAATGTTGCGGACTTCAAATGATTGCAAACTTTTTCCGGGTATTTTGTACCCCTACGATAAATGCACAACTTCTTTCCTGGATCATCGGAGACATTGGATTCGTCATAGTTGAAGAAGTTTTGAGGTGGAACTCCTTCCAGTATCTCACGCAGGTTATTAAAATAATCTTTAATTGTAGCAGAAGTTACCTGGCTTCGTTTAGCACTAATTTTGGTGGCTAACCTCTTCCCAGCGGCATTTCGATGTCTTTTCAAGAAACTGCTGATCCAGTCAGGGCCTGGCAAGTTGGATTTGAAACGGTGTATGATTCTGCCGGTGTTATCTAAATAGCTTTTTATGAACATCCTTAAATATTGTGGTGTTAAGGTAAAGCCCCAGTCGGAGCATTTCAGAATATTGGTCAAAATGGCTTCTTCTTCATAGGCTGTTAGTACTGTCTGCCCACCAGTCTTCTTTATTGTTCGTCCGTGGAATTTATTATGAAGAGTACCGTAAGTCACATTGCATGTTCTGGCTGCTGCGCGCAGAGACAGGGTGCCACTTGCAACATCTCTGAGGGCATTTTCTATTTGTTCTTGTGAAAAATTGCCATAACTTCTACTGCCATGCTTTCTTTTGTACATTCTACCCATTTTGCTTTTTCAATCTGCAACAATAGAGTACTATAACTAATTTATTCATAAAGATAAATTGATTCGTAGAGACTCGGGTGAGATTGATCACTTGTTGCTTACTGTGATCAATCTCGCCTCGTTGTATATTTGAGGTTATAACACAAAAATAAAAACATTTACTGACCTGTGGCTTTAAAAGCCGCCTTCCCAATGAACGGATGAATCACTTCCTGGGACATACACTGGTGAGTAGTTGTAAACAGTTTTACGGCGACCAAACGTTGTCGACTCATAAAAAAGAGCGACTTTTCAGTGTTAACTTTGGCTCCCTGTCAAACATGCAACAACTTCACCAAAGCGTGGGGACCGACTGATTCAGCACATGGCATGCTTCCACTATAAAATTCCCGAGGTTGGTGGCTCCAAGTGTCAACGTGGCGCGAAAATTCGAATGTATTCATAGAAATACCGAGAGATCAATCTCACCACGCGAATTTAATCTCACCCCGCGAAGTCAATCTCACCCCACTTTACGGTATAATTATAGCATTTTCTATGAGTATATACCACTTATTGTGGCCTTTGGTACAATTTGATAATTAAGTAGCACATAATCTTCTAAAGTATAAATATTTTCTTCACTTGCACTGCCTCTGCAAGTCACGAGAATTCACTTCCACCTGACTTCCAGCATTGACGAATGCTCCACCAATCAGGATGGCACCTGCGCGTGACGGAGAGATTTTCCTCACTAGGAACAATATGACGAATTTACAAATACCAAGGATTCGACGTTGACAGTTTGCGAATTCTGTCAGCAGATAATATCTGCTGTCATTTCTATATTAAAATGGATACAGTTGTGTTCACATACCGAGAATTTTTGACAACTAAATAGGAGAAATTGAGATACCTTATTATTACAATTGCAGTGGCGGATATCACGGAAATCTAATTGTATCATGTCTTCTGTCACGTAAAAGGTTAAGTGAGCAACTATAGTAATTATGTACAGCTGATTGCAAATAAAACTGGGACAGCTAATATGTAATATTGTAATATGAAGTACAATAACATATTAAATACTCGTAATTATGTTCCTTTTCTTCTTCTTTAATAGTATTTTATGTATTCACCTACGGAAATATAAGTTAGAGAAAGTTTCACACATCAATAAAAACGCAAAAAGTAGTCTCAAGACTTGTCCCACTTTTATTTGCAATCAGCTGTACATGATGTTCACAATTACTTTTCAAAACATTAAGATTCGTACAGGTATCTTCAATTTTGGAGGATCTTCTTTTCTCCAAGATTTCCCATTCTTAGTTTACAACTGTTCAGTAATGTGGCTTTGACAGTTCGAAGCTTGATTATTGTATTACAAAGCACCAGCCTCTAGACCGCAAGGTAAAATGAGATTACAGATAATACATACATATTCTAATAAAAATTGCTCCACTACTGAGTTTATATTTCTTAACAACCACTCATAAGATCGACAGAATTTTCAATTGCAGCCCCTCCATATTCTCGGTATGTGAAAACAACTGTAACTATGAAATACCGGTAGAAGTGCACGTTATAAAAGGGGTAAAATTCTTTCATAACAACATTTGAAAATAGGCCTTCTCCATCATTATCAACATTGCATAGAATTATTTTAAAATTTGAACCATTTGGATGTGTTTCTCCCCAAAGTCACAAAAGGCATAGTGCTCCAACGAAGACAGCGGTTTAAGGAACTAATTGTTTGTACTACTACTAATGACCATTGACAGCATTCCCTTAAACAAAATGCTAAAGTAGTAAATTTAGGTACAGTTACGGACACCTCAAAGTGCACGGTTTTTTGTTACTATGGTAATTTTTGCGATTTTTCGGCTTATTAAATGAGGGTTTCTCCAGTGGCGTTGCTTGTGATTGTAAGAATATGTATTACTATTTTAATGTTTGTATTTTAGCAAAGTTTCACAAGTAAACAAACTATACATGTAATAATATGTATTTAATAAATATGTATCGGTATTCAATTGCTACTACGCTTTGCAGTTTGTTTCACATAGAGTTGACCAATGTTTCCATATTGTATCCTATCAGTTCCTTCCAAGCATGTATTATTCTTTCCCATAATTCATCGGTTTTGTTTGGTGCAAACTCCCTGGTATAAATTTTTTTAGTTAAATACCCCCAAACATTTTCGATAGGGTTCAAGTCCGGACTTTTTGCAGGCCATGGTAATAAATTGATATTATTCTCATCAAACCATCAATGAACAATCCCTGCTGCATGCACAGGACAGTTATCCTGTGAAAATAATGTTATCAATTACGTTAACATAAACAAAATTAATTAATTAAGTAATATCTTGCCTGTTGAAAAGTAAATTGATTAGGAAAGACCTCTCTTACAGATGGCAGCATCACATTTTGCAAAATATTGCAATAATTTTCAGCATTCAGTCGACCATTAATTCTATAGCATGCCCCAGATCCGTGAGCATTGATCCATCCCCATACGTTTACAGAGAATCGTCCACTACTTAAGGGTTGAACATAATATTGCTCCTCAAATGTTGAATTTTGTGGTCTATTATACACCCTTAATCGTCAATTGGTAAATGATTGAAATACCTTTTCATCTGAGAAAACAGTCCTGTTCCAAAAATCGTCGATTTTATTCAAATAGTCGGTTGCAAACTGTATTCTTCGTTCTTTGTTCTCTGGGGTTAAAAAAACTGTTCTTGCAGAAGTCTCTACTGCCAACGATTTTTAATTTTGAAAATGCAGCTCTTGCTCACAATCTGCTGCGACTCGACTCAGCGACCAGTTCTCTTCCAGTTTTGTAATAGCTCGCATTTTCTCTGCTTCTGACAAATGTCTGGGAATTTTTCGAGTTTTCAGTTCTATGACAGTTGATGACAAACGTAAACGTCAAAACTCGACGTCTATGATTAGAATATCGTATTACACGCTAAAAATCTGCCGTGCACTTTGAGTTGGCCGTAACGGTACTTCCACTGTTACAATTATTTTACAAAACATGGTTATCGATGCTACAAACTACAAAAGACACACAAAATTCTTCCCGATTACCATTTCAGACGTATGGAATTGTGTAAAACTGTAAATAGTTGTAGACCAAAATGACTCAAGCTTCTAATACCTGAGGTATATTTATTAGCATCATACTCACTGTAATCTACAGTCTCAAATCTTTTGCTAACCTTGAAAAATAATAAATATTAATATTTTCGGTGATTCAGAAAGCTCATCATTTCAGCACCATAAGACAAAGTTGTTTGAAATTACCTGCAATACTTTTTTGATAAACAATTATTATGATTTCACCATGTTGTTTGTTTGAATATTCGTATTATAGTTATCTAGATACAATTTCATTTTTGACACTCTGATTACCTTGGTTTTATCAAGGAATTTATTTATAAAACCAGATAATGATACCAAAATCCTATTTGGATAACTACAAAATGGATGATAATGATATAGCAACTCACAAAAGAACAAATTACAGGTTATTCACGACACACATCTTTATTTACAATTTACAAGCTATATACATAACACAGTCATTATTACCAGAATAATAATTGTAACGACTATTATATATACTATACATTTTAATTATGCTTGGGGAAATGCTCGTTTCCCTTTTTTTTACATTAATATTAGTGTTGGATCTGGGGCGTCCACCAGTCTTGACTTTCCCCAGCTGTTTATTAAATACCTGCAATGTATTTGAAACCTCAATTGGAGGTAGTTGTAAGTAGTTTTTGAACTGATTGTTAATTTCATTAATTATTTCACATCCTTTTAAGATACTCTGCTGATCATGTTCAGGCACCAACAAACCAGCAGACAGTTCATTTGGAAATTCAACACTTCCTGCACATTTCCTGGTGTTTGAGGAAGTTTCTTCCATTTGAATGGAATGGGATGATCCACCATACAGTGGTGCAAGCCAGTTTGTATTAAGCCAATTGCCCGTGACAATAAAAAAATGTTTTTGCCTTATTCTCTCATTATCAATTTTTTTATAAATTTTTCTGAAAGAACAAAACAAGAAATCCAAGAAATATATTTACATATATAACCTGTTCTCCCTTGAGAACAAGTACAAATCAAAATCTCTGAATTAACAATGTACATTAAATTTGAATGTCTTTTACTAGGCACAAGATGTATGTGGGCAGATAAATGTTGAATTCGACTGATTATTTCTACCGAGGGAAGGCTAACTAATCGATGTAGAATGTTTTTCCTGGTTCCGGGTTCTCCGTTCCGAGTATATTTAAATAACACTGGTATTCGGGATATTGATCCGCATCAGCATAAGCAAGTTGGTAAGTTGCTTCACATTCTTCCTCGTTGTGGGCGTACATAATGCTTCTAAATTCTTCGAAAAACTTCTGCTGATGTTCTTGTTTTATTCCATGTTTTGCTTTCATCAGCCACCTCCAAATGGATTGCAAAACATGGAATATACATAACATACTTGTAGTATTACGCCATGCATATTGAATTGCGGTTTGCTGTGCTGCTGAATCATCCGTCATAAAAAGACTGGGACCAGCTACAGCTCCATAGAAAATTTTACTGCCCATGATCTCCTTCAAAAGATTTAAGCCAACAGAAATCAAATAGCAAGATTCTGATGATGTTATCAGGATGGCTAAAGGTAAGCCACCACAATCGCTGGCAGTTAATAATATAAATATGCGATTGCCATCATGATCCACTGTCCCTGTTGAATCCATAAAAGCATTCGCGATGATTCTTCAATAGTTTCATGAACCCTTTGCAATAAAGGCAGACACAAACTAAAACAGAAAAAAATTACGGATAATCTATCTACATGTTCATAGTGCGCACTTACCATATAACATAATCTTCATCTAAAAATGTAATTCCTGCACTTTTAATGTTATTTTATGAATTATAATCTTAAATTTTTTTCTCCAAAAATTCCCGTGACGTTTTTACAGGTCCATATTTTTCTTTAAATATACCCATATACAAATGATAGCAATACATATAATCGGGGCATAAGCTTCTATCAGCAAGGATTTCATGTACGTTATCATCATATTTCATCTGAATATCCGTTTTAATTGATTCAAGTGCAGTGGCAGGTGAATGTCCACATTCAAAAAGATTTATTAGTTTTTGTTTGGTTTGTTCAGGAACTTGTCAAAAACGTAAGGCATCAGCGCTCGTAGCTGAATGATTATAGTAAGGAATTAATATAATTTCACATGGCATGTCAGAATTTGGTGCGTTGCTCTTGTCCTTTTCCTGGTATCTTTTGTTCACTGTTCTTAAAGTTACAGAGATGGTTGAAGGGCACTTGGTATTCCTTGTTCTGTTGCAAACTGATGGGTCGTACACATTAGTACTTCCAGTGTTATGCTGATTTAAGCCTTTGTCTAAAATTAACTTTTGAACCTGAACGTTGTTCAGTTGAACGAATTGAATATGAGCATTTAGATTTCTCCTCATCATCATGTAACCACTGACGAATCTCAGTCTCTGTCTTAGCAGCAACAATAAAAACGAATTCAACTAAATTGTTTGTTTTGAATTGATAAATCTCATTTATTTTTGTCTTCCAATGAGGGAGTAAGTTCTGCAATAATAAAAACAAATATTTGTTATTTTACCAATTAACATGTGGCGTGGATTTTATTCAGTGAATTAAATAATTTCCTATTAAAAGTATTACTGAACTGATCTGGCAAGCTTCATATTTTCATTGAACTTCGCATACTCATACTTTCGGGGTGTGGATGCCGAAAATTGTCAAGAAAGTTTTGAAAATGTCTATTTTTCGAGATATAACCATATATTTTAAGGTTATCTAACACACTTCTTCGGATGTTATGACGAAAAAATATCATGTCATACTGACAAAAATTATAATATAGTTTGCAGTTATTTTCACATACTGGGCGAAATAGATCTTTTCATCATCGAAAGTTTTCGAGCACGCACATGATCGCGCCCGATTGAACTTTGAAATAGAAGTACATAAATAGTGAAGTATTTGTTATGATTTATAATATGTATTTGTTTAACAATTACTGACAAATCTGTTCTACAATATTGATCAACACGTGTAAGGAAATAATATCAACATACCAGAGGCAAACAGTGTTAAGTCACAAAAACCAAATTTTACAGGAGAGCGATTTTAAGATTGTTTCAAGATTTAAACTGATGTCATATTTAAACCAAAAGAGTATACTACTAGTGGTTTGTTTGTCAACATCTTTCTAGAAGTATATTTTAGTCTAATAACCAGGTTCACATAATTTTTATGAAATTTATGCCTCATATTTTCAGATCTCGCTTTGTGACTTAACTCCAATTTGGCCTCCCGAATGCACTAATTTTAAAGCAATAAATAGTTTTAATAAACTTTATTGCTCAGAACTATAAATAAGTGGAAATGAGACTAATAATAACATAGAATAAGATAAGCTAAAAAATTAAATAAACAATAACAAAGAATGGAAAACCTCATAAAAATACAAGAAAAGCCTAATCGCTGTCTTCTTGGACTCCTTCAGAATGTGCAAGATTTTTGTAAAATGGGTGGACACTTTTAGGAACCCATCGCAATAACTTTTGTACAGGTCACAGACACTAGATTGAGTCTCAAGGTAGGTCATGAAAGGCGCTGTGATCATATTTGATGTAGAGTCCCTGTATTGTATATAGGTTACTAAGAATTGGGCAAACATCGACTTAAGTTTATTTAACGACGATTAGTGTTTTTAAAAAGCATTTATTTATACTTGGAACACTAAACACATTACAGACGTCGGAGCTCTGCTCCACACACTTGATACAGGACAGGCTAACCTGAGTGTCGAAACAGAACTGAATGCAAGAAGCATCTTAACAATAAGGAAAACTCTTATCCTAAAGAACTGCAAGCTAGTTTCCGTTCCCACAGGCGTTATCATAAAGTTCTAGGAACAGAATACAGATCTAGCGGATTCTAATCTTATCTCTAAGCTAGTAAGCGTTTCTAGTCACGTAACTCTTCCCATCTGATAATCTTAAATACCGTGAAGCTGTATTTAAGTTATATTTTGACATTGATGTAAAGAATTTTGAGTATCGTTTAATACGATGGCTTCATTCTGCGATTTTCGCAATAGTTTTATTAGTTTTGATTTGAAAGAGTCAGTTTACAATATACATATATTATAATGATTACGAACATAGTGATTAATAATATAATAATAATGAGCGAAATTAAACTTAGTTTATTTACAAGATGGATATTGTTGTTTATCAACTTATCCTTATGGTTTGTCAGTTTCAATTGATTATTGTCTAACTCTTGTGTGTTAATAGGGGATAGGTCAATTGTGAATTTTTATTATTAGAGTTCACGAAAACTGAATAATGAATGTTTCCGTCGAATTTGGTGATTTGAATTTGTCTAGGCAAATTGGCTTCAATAAATTCTATTTGTTTACTAAAATGTTGCAAAGGTTGGTCGCAAATATCTATTATGGGTGCTGAACTAACTTAATTGGGTGTGTACTGTGTCCACTAAAGAGTCGTTTTCATTATTTGATGGTGTTTTAATAATTGGTGTATCGAATAAATCTGATAAGTTTGGTGTCTCTGCACGATTCGGTATTATGCTAAAATTATCTGGTAAAGTTTCGGGTGTGTCTAGTCGGTCAGAGTCGTTTAAAATTTTGTGGATGTCTTCAAATATATTATCGTCAATGCTTAAGGGATGAATTTGAAATCGAGAAAGAGCGTCTGCTACCTTATTTGTTTTTTCAGGTAAATACTTAATGTCAAAGTTAAATTCTTCTAGTTTTAAGGCCCATCTGGTAAGTTTTGAATTTGGTTCTTTAAGATTACGGAGCCAAATTAGAGGTCTATGATCCGTGAAAAGCGTGAATTTAGTTCCAAATAAATAAGGTCGGAAGTGTTTTGTAGCCCATATAATGGCTACTAATTCGCGTTCTATGGTACTGTATTTTTGTTCAGTATCGTTTAACGTACGTGAAGCGTAACTAATGGGTTTACCATCTTGTGAAAGAACTGCACCAAGAGCATATTTTGAAGCGTCAGCAGTGAGTTCAAACGGCTTGTAAAAATTTGGGTATTGTAAAATTGGTTCTTTGATTAAAAGGTTTTTACAATAATCGAAAGAGTCTTTAAAATTTTGGGTATGAATAATTTTGTTGTCTTTCTTTAAGCAATAAGTGAGGAATATAGTGATTTTTGCAAAGTCTTTTATACATTTTCTATAGTATCCAAAAAGTCCTAAAATGATTTGATTTCTGTTCTAGTATTAGGTAATGGGAAATTTTTAATGATTTCTATTTTAGAGGGATCTGGTTTTATTCCGTCAGGTGTTATTATATGGCCTAAATATTTTACATTTTTTGAAGAATTTCGGATTTGTCGAGTTGAATTTTTAGATTGGTGTCTTTACATTTTTGAAATACGTTTTTGAGTCGCTCGATATGTTGTTGTAATGAAGTCGAATAAACAATAATGTCGTCGAGATATACTAAACATTGATTTGGTGTTAAACCTGTTAAAGCGGTATTTATGGCTCTTTGAAAACTGCTTGGAGCGTTTTTCAAACCAAAAGCCATTCTTTTGAATTGAAATTTTCCATCTTCTGTTGAAAAGGCTGTTTTTCTCTATCTCGGGGATCCATTTCAATTTGGTGGAAACCGGAGGCTAGGTCGAGAGTTGTAAAATAGTTTGCTCTGCCTAAATTGTCTGAAATTGTCTATTCGGGTAAAGGAAATTTATCGTCGATGGTCTGTTCGTTAAGTTTTCTATAATCGATAACGATTCTCCATTTTTGCTTGCCTGAGGCATCACGTTTCTTTGGGACTACCCAAATTGGAAAATTATATGGTGATTCGCTAGGTTCGATTATATCTTCTTTTAGTATTTTGTCAATTTGTTGCTTGACATCTTGTCGGTGTATATGTGGATATCGGTATGTTTTAGTGAAAATCGGGGTGTCTGTTTTCGTTCGTAAGCGGTGCTTGGTTAAATTTGTAGTCAATAGAGGAATCTCGGGGGCATAACATATTTCTTTATAATCTAAACTCTAAACAAAGATTTGTTAATATGGTCCTTTCTTCTGGATTTAAATGATCTAATCTTAAATTATTTTCTAAATTTTGAAGAAGTATTTGTTTCTGTCGAGGGTTTGAATTAAAATGACTGTTTATTTGGATTTTTTCCTTTACAGGAGTGTAGTCTTCTAAAATGAGAGGTTGTGATATAATTAATGTTTGGGATGTATCTGATGTGTTTATTAAACTTGTTTGGAACCAGTTGTTTTTTAATGTAATCATTGCTGAAGGCATTATTATATTTGTGGTAAAATTTAATTTAGGAGCTAATTTATATCCATCTTTTCCTACTGCGGGTAAAGTAACAAATTGTCCTGTTCGCGGTGGTAACGTAATGTGTCTTAAAATGTCCTTAGAGAGTTTAATGTTGGAAAAATTGCACTGATTGCGGTTAGCTAGGAGGTCTGTGCCTATTAGTCCTACATATTCTTCGTGAAAATCGAACAAATAGCAAAGATGTGTTCCATTTTCTGAAAATAAATTTTGAATAGGTACTTCTGCTACCAAATTGTGATAAGTAGTTCCATGAGAAGTAGAAATTTCGAAACGATGTTCGTAAATTGAGTCGGGGTAATATGTGTGTACAAATTTTGGTGAAAGAATAGTACGTGAACTGCTAGTATCGATTAGTAATTTATCGCCAGTTTGAGGTATAATGATATAGGGTAAATTATATTTTGGGTTTAATGAAAAAGTTTCTACCGAGGCATTTGACGAAAATTTACGGCTTCGACGGGGTCTTCTTCGATATCTGAATCTGATTCGGGTAAAGAGAAAAAGTCTGTGGTTGGGTCTAATTCGTTGAAGTGTGTGTGGCAATTATTGTCTTCTGTTATTTCAAAGTTTTCGGGAGTTTACTCATTATAGTAAGGTTGTTGGTCATATTCGGGTTCATATTGCGATTGATTAGCGGAATGTTTGTTAAATAATTCTTCGGAATGGAAGTTTCTCGGTTGATTGGATTGTCGAATGTAGTTATTTGGTCTAAAATTGGGTTTATAATTTTTATTTTGGGTGCCTAACTGTTGTGAAGCTGGGCGTTTTTGAATGGTACTAGTTTCCATAGGTACGGGTTTAAAGGTAGGCTTAAAATTTGGCTTTGGTGCAAATGCATTTTGTGTGTGTATCACGTTAGATTTTTGATAAGTTGGAAATCTAGAATTTGGAAATGGATTTTGATTGGTTTGAAATCTAGGGTTTAGTTGAAATTGTGGTGGCTTTTGATAGTTTTGTGAATGATCCGGATAATATTGAGTCTTGAATGGTGTTTTAGATTGATTTTATGGTGTAAATTTGTTTTGTGGTTGACTAGTATTATTACTAAAAGAGAGATTCTTTCCTTGAAAATAACGAATGTCTAGTTCATCTTTTACAAATGTTAGTGCTTGTTCTAAAGAATTTGGTGCACGACTTCTTATGAAGCTGCCAAGAGGTTCTAATAAACCACTTATAAAAACTTTTAAGGCTAAACTCTTTGAAGTTTGCAGTTTATGATCTTTGATTTCTTGAATTTCATTTCCTAAAGATATTTTTGAATTTAAGATGGCTAAAAGGGATCTAATTTTATTGAAAAAGTCGACAGGGGTTTCCTTTTGATTTTGTCTAAGTCTGGAAAGATCCATTTGAATGTTTAATTCGGAACGTTGGTCACCGAAATTATTTATTAAAACTTGTTTCAGTTCTAACCATGAAATATACGTGTGTCCTGTCACAATTTCTAAGGCTGCACTTTTTAAACGGTTGCGAGCAGCAGATAAAAGTAATTTATTGATATAGGCATTGACATCTGGTTGCCAAAATTGAGTGAATATGTCCTCTACAGCGCGGATATATTCGCAAAGTTCGGCGGGGTTGCCGTGAAATGTTGGAATTTCATTTAGCATACTCATATGGAAACCTAAAGGGTATCCATTAAAGACTTGTGCTGGCGGAACAGCTTGATTTAAATTTTGATTCTCATTTGCCATTGTTAAATTTGATATTAGACGGGGTGGTCTTAAAGTTATTCTGTTTTGAGTTAAGTTATTATTTCCAGTTATACTTTCAGATTCACTTTCAGATTCGCTTTCAGACGATGTGTCTGTATTAATCATTAACACTATAATTTTAAAAATTCGTTTGTTAGTAAACAGTGCTTAAGGTTAGGGGTTCCTAATTGAATTCAGGGTTCCTACGCATGATTGCAAAGTCGGTTGGCGATTATTAAGTATACCTAACGTATACGCCAGTACCTCATCTCGTTTGCAACCACCTGAGCTTATAATTAAAAATTGTAAAGCTATGTTAGTAGCTGTTTAAAATATTATTTTAAATTCACTTGTAACAAAATAATATATGTAACTTTCTTACTTATTCATTGTTGTTGATCTCGATGGATCTAGTTGTTGATCTCGGTGGATCTAGTTGTCGATCTCGGTGGATCTAGCTATCGATCTCGGCGTATCTAGTTGTCTTCGATAGACGGAGTTGTTCCCAATGAACTGGATGTCTGCAATAGACAGGGTTGTTCCCAATGAACTGGATTGATCGCGATGATCGGCTTGAAAACTGCAATCAGCGGGCTCGACGCTTCGGCGATGCTTGTCCTATGGTCGGCTCGAGGGTACAGGTGCGGTTGTAGATCTTCGGAGGCAGGGATCTTGCAATTAAGGGTTGAAACCCACGGTGCAAACTTGGTTTTAATAGTCGAAAACTCTTGAGACCGTTGCAAATATCCAAAAGACTGCGCCAGTTAAGTTTATTTAACGACGATTAGTGTTTTTAAAAAGCATTTATTTATACTTGGAACACTAAACACATTAAAAACTTCGGAGCTCTGCTCCACACACTTGATACAGGACAGGCTAACCTGAGTGTCGAAACAGAACTGGATGCAAGAAGAATCTTAACAATAAGGAAAACTCTTGTCCTAAAGAAATGCAAGCTAGTTTCCGTTCCCACAGGCGTTATCATAAAGTTCTAGGAACAGAATACAGATCTAGCGGATTCTAATCTAATCTCTAAGCTAGTAAGCGTTTCTAGTCACGTAACTAGCGGGATACATTTTGATTGGTTTGGATCACTTGTTACAAGGCATGGGTGATAAATGTAGCCTTTTTACATATTTTGCAACATGTTGCGACTGATAGTTTCACTCATGCAATTCCAAATTGTAACTAAATTGACCATATATTTCTAATAGTCGGTTGTAGAGATCCTAAGAATCTTCAATGCTCTGAAAACTCTCCCACCAAAAGCAAGTTAGCAGATTTGTTCGGAATATGTCAAATATCTAATTTGGATCAAAAATGTATGTCAAATCAGGCTGTTTGCCCAACTCTTAGTAAACTATATACAGGATCTCTAATTTGATGAATTGGCAATATGTGGAAAGGTCAAACATACAAAGTTTGGTTACATTTTAAATGACAAGTAATCAGTAACGGTGGGTAGAGGGATTCCGTTTGCTCAGTGACTATCGTCATATGACAGATTCTTTTAACATTCAAGAACTGATAATACACCATACCACAATGTTGCGTACGCCTCTGATTTATTGTGTCATTTAGCTTAAATAAGGTTAGCAATTTAATGTCAATATGATAGATGTAAAAATGTTACCAATACGAAACTTTGAAATTACTAGATTCTAACATTAGTTCCGATTTTCACCGCGTAAGTTATTGTATTTTTGAGTAGTAATCATGTTACCGGGGTTTTGGGACAAATTTAAAGCGTCGTTAGTAACATTAGTGTTACAATTCCTGTTGAAGTTAACTTCAAGAATATCCTGATCAAAATCTGTTTTATAATAAATAATGCCTGGTTTGTTTGATCTCACTTGGAGGTGAACTACATTAGATATTAGGAAAGGCTCTCCGTTAGTTGATTTTTTTCGTAATATAAATGAAGCATTAGTTTTTTCGTAAAGACCTTTAAAATTATAAAGGTTTTCCGTTTCCATGCGTATTACTACAAAAGGCTTCTTTTTATTGCACATTCATACTAGCTGCTGCCAGTCCCACGGTGTCATAATTTTGAACTGAGTTTCTTTTCTCCATTGCCTCTCCACCATAGAATGGGAAGAATCGGCCTTAAGATGGCTATGGCCCCTTAATAAAAACTTAAAGCTCAATCACCTCAAGTTGTAGAAATTTGTGCAGGATATAAGAGCAACACATTATCATTCCACCATTTCGATTTTTTATATGGAGAATTGTCCGACCATAATGTAATTTTTTAGTATAGGGGGCAGATTTAATGTTTCTACCCACGTCAAAAAGCAGGAAGCCATTTCATTAACACCTCTCCCAGAAATTGATTCATCCCACATACAACAGTAAGTTTGTCTGTTGCATCGTAAACTTTGTAATTAAACGTCCACAGCTTCAACGAATAAAAAGTTGGGAATTTGTTAGAACGGGAGTCAGTAAGAATTTTTCGAGAACCACCATAATAACTTTTTCGATGGGATTTTGTAAAGAACGCTCTTTGTCGATTTTCTTTAGATTATATCTCTTAGAAGCTTCTAGAAGGTGCTTGCCATACTCTTCTTTTCTGCAACCGAAGACACGTCGTGCAATTTTATTTGAAAACTGTCACAAGAATCGCAAGTATGGTTAACAGGTTTTTTAAACGAATAATTACATTCGGTATTAAAAACCTCGGCATAAAGCCACAGTTTTGCTATTTGCTCTTGTGGTATATTCTCATCACGACAATCCTTAACGTATAATCAATACATTTTATTTATACTCAAACTACCTTCTAGATATTTCTTAGCGGTGTTCTCCCTTCTATAATGGGACCCATGTACAGGGAACTTTGCAATATGGCTACGAATTTTATTTCGCACATCGTCGCTTATTTTATTACTGGGATCATGTTTGCCTCTTAAGTTCTCAACAACTACTCCACCATCGGAAGATCTCTTGTTGAGTGCCGTTTCCACAAAAGTTTGGGACATATTTAGTGTATTCTGGAAAAATGTTTTGCATACTGTCATTGAGCTGTCCTTTTTCAAAAATGTATACTGTAATGAAATATCTCTACGTTTCCCTCCGGTTCGCTCACGTCGATGTTGAATGGGCGCTACCGTAGTCACGAGGCAACAAACTGTCGTTTCTGATTATTGTCCTCTGAAGCTGACCAAAATTGCTTAAAGATGCTCTCATGCTCGGCATCCTAGAAATTACGGACGCATTTTAATTTGCAGGTTTCTTTGCATTTATCGTTAAATTTATTTTCCCTGATTTTTTTACATTATCGAACTGCGTTAACGTCACTCACAAGTGAGTGAGTACCAAATACTTCCACATACGTCCACATTTACCCTGGAAATCGTACGAAACAGGATAAAGGTCACGTCTTAAATACGCTCAGGGAGATGGGAGTGGTCCTAGAAACGGTACACCACAGGGAAAGCGTGACAGTATGTATACCGAACCTTGAAAGCCAAACGGGGTAGCAATACTCAAATACTAACTCTAGGAACAACAAGGTAGCGATAGCACGTCGACCTACCTGCAACACTCGTGCATCACTCTCAAGCCTCACCTTACATCGATCTTGACATACCAGGGATAATCATGTCAAATTCAGTAAACAAATCTATTGGCCAAACCCATGGCCGAAGGTTACAAGAGGGCCGAAATGGTCGGCGCATACAATAGTACAGTTACAGTGGCGTACGAGGCCTACCCTAAACGAATAAATTTAGGCTTAGCTGGGAGCGCCATATCTAACTACAACCTTTACGTAAGTACAAGGAAAATTGAAGAATGAGCGCCCAGTGCTTTGAGAAAAGGCTACCGGCAAATACATTTGAGTACGCAAAATTGAAATGCAGTACTGAACGTATCGTGCTTTGGTTATATGCTATCAGCAAATTTATATTTAATTAAGTACATAAGACTGAAATACAGCACTGAACGCCCCATGCTCGAGTTAAATTCACACGCTAGTATACCGACATGAACACATACAGCTTCGTTTGGGAAAGTTATTAACAAGCGTGATTAATTTAGCGACACACGCTAGTATGCCGACATGAACGCACACAGCTTCGTTTGGAAAAGTTATTAACAAGCGTGACTAATTTAGTTACACACGCTCGTATGCAGACATGAACGCACACAGCTTCATTTGGAAAAGTTATTAACAAGCGTGACTAGTGATTTAGTTATACACGCTAGCCAATTTGACGGCAACACATAACAATTAGCGCATAAATTAAGAGACACCAAATACCTTGATTCGAGCCGGTTCGGCCTGTAAGCGGGGACGTTGACTGCAGCAAGTGAGCGACGTCCATCGCACAGCGGTGAATTGACTTGGGGGTGGCGGAACTCGATGATGTCCGGAAAATCCCTTTTTTATATTTGGAAATGGTTGCGTAACGCACTCCTGGCGAGCACAAACCTGCGGAGCCGATTATTAGCCTGCTCGTGAAAATGATCCAATGCCCAATGACGGAAATATTGGCTAACCAAGCCAGCGTAGTTACTGATCGAGCGGCTTCGACTAATTAGGACACCAACACGGCGCTCTGAGCACACGCCGTCACTTCACCACTTGCCGAGGAACGTCTGACTCAAAAAGCCACAAGCCACGTTTTTGGCCCTCGTTGCCAGCCTCGCGCGTGCCAGGTGTGTCCAATCACAGCAGTTGCCCTCATGGACTACATTTTTTAATAACTTGAAAATAAGCGTTCTTAGAACCGATGGGGCAAACAGCTGCACTAAAATGGTATAGAGATTCGAGCGGTACGCCAGACTTTTAAATGAAACCAAAAGCCACGTGCGTGTTTGAATTTTTGTTTGATGCCAAAAGTTTGAGTATTTTATAGTCAAATCTGACCGAAACGGCCCGATATACAGGCAGACTCGCCAACTCTGTCCCAAAACTATACGTAGCTATAGGAATTAAAGAAAAATAAAATGGCCTGACAATTTGTTTTGTATTTTTTGAAATATATGATTTTCCAGCTACATGTCTTTGTTTCCTAATGTTACATTTCCATGTTTCTGAATTTCTCTTAAGCCGCTGTTCCACTGTAAAAATTTTGATAAAACGGTTTTTATATTTTTTTTATAAAAACGTGGTGATGTCACGGCCCATCAAAATATTTTTAGGCTATGTCCCACTGTCAATATTTGGCCCAAAGTTTTTATAAAAACCGGATCAGCTGTTTGAAGTAACAGTGAAAAGTGAGGTTAGGTTGTAGTGTTTAGACTTAAATTGCCGCCTCTGCGCAAGCCTTCTATTATTATATTAAAATGTTGCTTTTTTTACAATGAAAAATTTAAGTGTACAACGAAAGAAACTTGACAGGGTTTACAATAAGTTTAATTGGTTATGCGCTAATTCAGAAACAAAAGAAAGCAAAACAAAATAAACGTAAATGGTGGGTTAGGCCTTGGTTAAATAACAGAAATATGGGAAATGGTAGTGGTGTTCTTTCGATGATCAAAAATGAGGTGAAACACAACGATAAAGAAAACTACAAAAATTTCGTGCGTATGGACCAAGATTGCTTTTTAAAGATTTTGAACTTCATACGAAGCAAAATAATTGAAAGAAAGGATACCCATCTGCGACAGTGTATTAGTGCAGAACAAAGGTAACTGACTATTTGTTTTCATTAAACATGGTTATTTTACTGTAAATAAATTTGTATTTTTTTGCCTGTTAGGTTATCGGTAACGTTGAGATTTCTGGCAACCGGCGAAACATTCAATAGTTTGAATTTCGCTACAAGGAGAGCACACAATACTCTGAGTAAAATAATACCCGAAGTATTAACTGCTATTGTTGATTCTATGGAAAATCAGTACTTGAAGGTAAATAATAAGTTGATGAGCAAATTCATGCTAGATTTTATTAATTAAAAGACCCATATACATAATATATATAACTAATAACAAATGTTTTTGCTATTCAATAGTTTCGCTGTCCTCTTCATATGTCATTATAATTTTTAGTATATCATGCTTACACTTAATTTTCTTATTTTTTAAACGGGGAATTGATGATGCAACAAAATTGCCAAAATCATCCCATTCATCGTTTTTTGGCCCGTTTTTTGACAACAGGTCCAGCGCAGAACTAGCTTGCATTAAGAAGTCTTCCTTGACATCAGAAGTTGCTTTGCGCTTTCTTGATTTGCCATTCGCAATTGCTGGCGAAACTGGACCTGGTTGCTAATGTACTTGTTGACGCTGACGTAGACGGACTGGGCGTACATTCAGTTAAGGTTGAATTTAATTGTCCATTATCTTCCTCCACCTGCAAAGAGACAATAGCATTCATACATAAATTATTGTTATTTTAATTACAGGTTCCATCGACAAAAGCCGAATGGGAAAGTATTGCTGCGGATTTTTTTGAATTTATGGAATTTTCCTAACTGCCTAGTTGCATTATATGGGAAACGTATAGTTTTTAGACCCCTAAGATCTGACGTTTTTACAGAAACTACAAAGGCACCGACAGCATCGTACTTTTTGCACTAGTTGATGCAAATAGCAAATTTCTGTGTGTATATATTGGCGTTAATGGCAGAATAAGTGATGGAGGATTTTGGAAATCTTATATTATAAGAGCCGATGCCGCCGGCCGTCCAGACCGTAAGCATAAGTGGCGCCGGCACACGCAGCATGAAGGGCCTGCATACTACTACCACACGCGCGCTTGCTATATCGGTTTCTATAAGTGCAGGTTTCTGTAAGCGCCACTGAACTCAATACTATAACTGGAATGAGCCCGCCTTGCTACATTTATGCGCTCGGTTGTAAAGGTGGGTTGTCATTGCGCGAAAGTCACTCGCGCAACGTTTTCGCGAGAATTATTCGCGAAACGGCTGCCTCGGGTTGACCATCTCCACGAAGCGAAACGTTTCGCTACATAAAGACGAAACAAGGTGAGCCATCAGTTTGCGCGAGAAAGTATGTCGTTCATATGTACACCGTCTGCAGCATCAGCGTTTGCTATCCTGACGATACTTCATGTTAAAAATAAAATAAAAAAACGAAGACCACGACGCCGGTGGTGGACCAAAGAATTATTTCGTCGGCGATTGCAATATGGGAACCAGCTTCTGAGAGATATAGTAGTAGAACACATTGATGATACTATTAGAAACTTTACCCGGATGACTTCAGAAGACTTTGAATATCTCTTGTCACAGGTTGACCCCATAATAAGAAGAATTGATACTAATATGAGAGAAGCAGTAACTTCAAGAGAACGGTTGGCGGTTACGCTAAGATTCCTCGCCACAGGTGATTCGTACACCAGTTTACAATACCTGTTCAGAATAGCAAAGAGTACTATATCAAGAATTATTCCAGAAGTGTGTGATGCATTAATTCACTCATTGAAGGAATATGTAAAGGTAAGATTTAAATTATTATTGTTATTATTATTATTATTATTGTTTATTTACAAAAAAAAGTAATCAAGAAAAGGTAAACAAACAATACTAAAAATTCATTAAATCTTTAAATTAAATATTTATAAAGAACGGTGAAACATCAATGTCTTCCGATGAATGTTGATCAAGCACCTCTTCCTCGTAATTCCCGGAAGAAGGCAAAGCGTTGTCTACTAGCGAGTTTGAGCCAGACTCCAACTGTACAGTGGTTAAGGCCCCGTGTGCCCCATGTAAACTGGCACTTTGAAGAGAGCTTGGGGTACTGCATGATGTCTGAGGCATATACTCACTCGATGCTCTTGATCCATAGTTTGATGTAGTGGCAGAAAGTGTACCCATATCTGCCTCGAATAATATGTTAGCAAACGCTCGTTTGACATGAGCAGTGTATGCTGATCATATTTTTTTAACTCATTGGCCAAGTGTATAGCATATGCGAAGTAGGGGTCATTTGAGTTGGTCGTCGATGACTGTAATATTTGAAGCGCTTCACTAATTAGTACCGCATCTGAATTTTGTTCATTTGATGTCTTTTGTTTGGCCCCAGTTTTCCTTCTTTTTATACTTGGCGTGGTCACATTGTCATTTACAGATTGAGTTGTGGATATATTAAGGGAGGTGCTGGCTGAAGAAGTACTTGGCTGCGATAATTCTACAGAAACTTTTGTATCTGGTTGTAATAACACCTACAACAGAATAATCAATTAAGAAAACAAGAAATTACACAATACACAATTCGATAAAGACATTACAACAAACTTATTCTATATTTTTACTATTTTTTCTTTATTTTTATTTTATGTATTAATTATTGTTACAGCTACCCTCTACTACAGAAGAGTGGCTTCAGATTGCCACCGAATTCGAACGTAAATGGAACTTTCCTCACGCCGTCGGGGCTATGGATGGAAAGCATATCGTCTTACAAGCACCCGTTAATTCAGGCACCGAATACTACAACTACAAAAATTTTTTTAGCATTGTGCTCTTTGCATTAGTTGACGCAAACTACAATTTTATTTACGTCGATATAGGTTGTCAAGGCAGAATATCGGATGGTGGTGTATTCAAAAATACAACGCTGTACAACAAATTGGAGAACCGTACATTAACTATTCCAGATCCAAAAGTCTTGCAAATTCCATATTCCATAGAAATACCATATATGATATTGGGGGACAAAGCGTTCGCTTTGAATGAGTACACAATGAGACCATTCGATGGAAATCCAGAAACAGGTACACCTGAACGTGTCTTCAATTATCGTCATTCTAGAGCTCGCCGCGTCGTTGAGAATGCGTTTGGAATATTGAGTTCTGTATTTCGTGTATTGAGAAAACCTATGCTATTGGGACCAGAAATAGCAACAAAAATTACATTGACAACTATATATTTACATAACTTTTTACGCAAACGCCCTTCGCGAGAAATTTATACACCACCCGGCATTTTCGACTCTGAAAGAGATGGAGAAATTAGAAGTGGCAAATGGCGAAATGACCAACCAATGACATCTTTAATGCCTATTCGTAATATCCCACGAAGAACATCCGAACGTCCCAAAAACATTCGTTTACATTTAGCTAACCATTTTGTTTTGAATGACCCTTTACCGTGGCAAGACAACTATTAAGAAGCCACTTACCTCGCTTTCAGTATCCACCGTTTCTCTTGGTTCGTCTTTGTCAGACAGGAAATCAAAATACTTGTAGGCAAACCATTTTGATTCATATATATCTTCACTACCTGTAGAAAATTATTTTCAAATTAGAAAAATAGAGAGATCTGTTTATTAATTACAATAAATAATATGAAATTACTTCAGTCTATTTATTTCAAAAATTATAAAAGTCCACATACCTGATCCAGTGATCCTACTTTTCTTCTCCCTGGATTTTTCGCTCCTGTAGGAGCCCATTAGAGTTTTCATTTTGGCCTTTAGAGTGGCTACAGGGCGATTCATTTTGATGCTCATAGCCCTCCACGCATCCTCCCTATATTGCGGCTGTGATATGCTTTTTCTTTAGCATTCCACAGGAACTGATATGTTTTATAAAATTCAATAAGACGGATGCTTTCCTCTTGGTCCATTTTAGTGCGCAACTAGAAAAACCTTGTTCACTTTGAGCGAAACGTGACAAGCGAGCCTCTTTGATGCGCTTCTAAAAACCGACTGTCGAGTGGCTCACCCCGAATCATACTCGCGAAAAACGTTTCTGGGTGAATCAGCGGTATATATGAGGCGAGACTAGTTTCGCGAAACAGTTGCGCGAGTGACTTTCGCGCAATGACAACCGACCTTAAGACTAGTGCGGCAATATAAGTTGGGTATTTCCACCTCTTTCTAGCTTGTATGCGTATACGGGGACTCGGCGACGACTCAGGTAAAAACGATTAGTTTCTAGCCGTGTTGCAAGGTAAAAGTGAACAAATGTGTTGCTCTGGTTAAAAGCAGAAAAACTGACATACTGATACACATTTTTTATTCAACTTAATTACGAACAATGAATTACTGCTTGATAACGATTAATAAAAATAAACAAATGCTTCTCGTTTTATAAATATAAATATGTATTGGCTTTTATAAAAATAAAACTATAAAACAATTATTTTATAACGACCGGAAGTTCTTGTAGGAACCTTACTAAATTTTATTCTTCTTAAGCGTCTGTAAGTTGCGTGAAAAGAGACAAGTAAAAAAAGCATTTGTTTATTTTCATTGTTTACTGCAGCTGTACAAATTCAATCGTAATTCTAAATATCATATTATATATACTGCTTCACAAACGAACTGAACCACCCATACATATTGTATTGATTACATTACGTCATAAAATATATATAAAAAAGCTTTTGTTTTATAGTATACTCATATTAAGCATATTTAATTGTACTATCCACAAATATCAACTGAAGAATTAACAAAATCATATTCATAAAATTAAAAAATAATAAAATTATAAAAAAACTATATTTCACAAAAATAAGAAGAATCATAAAAAAGGTTTAATTAATAGTCCTTTGAGCCTCTTCGGAAAGTTTAAAAATGTTTGGCAACGATTTGGCATACTTTGTATGCAATGCGCTATCAACATTTGGGCAAAATTCAGAATTTTTAAATGATAATATTTTATCAATGGACTTAGTTTTATTTAAACCGAATTATGAAAAGAAATACTTTTTACAGTGACACAATCATGAAAGGTTATCAAAAATGCCACGACTGCTCTTTTGGAAAATATTTTTAAAAATTTCACCGATATATGCAAATGATTCAGTTCATTTGTGGAGCAGTATATTAAATTGAAACGATTTTATACGTGATAAAATAAAATAGTTTTATGTAGTTTTTGTCTTATTGTTGATTTGTCACCTAATATTTGTATGGTCCTTTTTTTGCATGCGTTTGAATACGTATCTTTGCGTATACATCTGCAATATACTTGATTATTTGGACTTCGTGAAGGTCCTCATTGATATCTACAACTGGATGTGAAGGTACAAATAATGAAGTTATCCGAGAGAAAAAATTCTGGTGAACCAACCGTACTATTCTACTTTTAAATCCTGTTTTCCCAACGAAACCTGAATAAATTTCTGCCCTAAAAACCATCTCAGTATATTTGACAATCTCAAAAACTGTTCGTGATGGAAAATATAGTTTTCCTCGAGATACAAATTTTGTAAAACTGGCGTAATTCTTTAAGCCTATACATTCATCTTGTTCGGTTTCATACTTTTTCATTAATATTTCATGACAATTTACACATGAATTTTTGCTTATTAATTTTCTTATGATAAAACCTGCAATGTAGTACAATATATTCTCTTGAAATGGTGTTAGAACAGTTTTGTCGACATCTGAAATTAATTTTATTAATTCAGTGTCATCACTCGGTGACATTCTCATGTGCTATGTTTCGTTTTAAAGTACGATTTTCAAAAATTGGCGTAAGTTCACTTTCATAATTAAGGCAGTTAGAATTAATGCTTGCTTGCACGCTGGATCTAAACAATAACCTTCGCAAAGCCCATTTGAATTGAAGGCAATTAGGGGTGTCATTCCATCCCCCACGAGAACGGATACATGAGAAAAATAACTCAAGATGATCTTGTGAGCGCTTGTAAGTCAAAAAGTTGTGGCCAACTCAACAATTCTAATGCTAGACGTTCTAAGCTCACCATGTTCATCAAAAAGCCGATAGCGAATGTTTTTCTTCTATGGAGAACAATTTGTTTATTATCGACCTGCAAAGAAGCTATATAACTTTTTGTTTCACTAAATATGTTTGTCCAGTAGTAGTGCACATTATTCAAATACATTGGTGACTTGTAACCTTTATGAAATTGTGTTCTCGAATTCATCACATCAAACACTCTGTCAAAAATTCTTAAAAATTCTACTGTGGCTTCACTACCATGAAAATCGGGATGGTCATTTTGGCGCAGAAAGTCAATAGCATCGGCGACACTAGAACTAATGGTTTGAGCAGCCAAAGATACGTTCATTTTTTTATTATTAAAACTCATATGGCATTGCGACAGCCGATTACCAAGTTTCAAGTCTTCCGCCTCTTGAATCTCATGCAGTTTTTGTAGGTATTTGAAAGAAATAACTCCTTTGGAAGAAGACATAGAAATCTCCGTAAAAGCATTTCTTAGAATTTTCAGTAGGTGACATGCATCCAAAATACAATAAATATTAATGTTTTTATCGTTAGGGTGTTGGAAAATAGGTGAAATGTTATCAGCTGACAAATTACATCCTAATGGAACGTTTTAACATTAGTAGTACATCCATCACACGTAACAGATCTAACCGTGATTCCAATATCAAAAAGTTTTTCAATGGCAAGAAGAATAAATTTATGTTGTAGGGCAGCTGTAATTTTGTTAATGAAAAAATAGGCAATGGGACACTTGAATTTTTCTGTGTAAGATACTATTTGGAAAACTAAAGCCTCCGTTGCAAGTTCTTCAGAAGAAACATTAGCAACTCCCCCCAAATCTACATAGCCATAATGCTTATCAGTTTTCTTATCATACATGATCTGTGACCGTATTGCCATCGAATCAAATATTAGAGCTACCTCTTTCAAATGATCAGATTCTTCAGCTTTCTTCTTGAGAAACTCGAAGACTTCTGTTAAAAAGCCTACATTACAATTTACAGAAGCTAACCACTTCCTCAAAGTTGCACTATGGGGTAGATTAATTTTTTTACGTAAAAAAGAATATGCCTTTGGCGAGTAAAAATTCAAAGTTAGTGCAAATTGTTTCATTTCGTCAGTATAGCGTTTTTGGCTACCAGAATTTACTTTAGAATTTTTTAATTCATTATTGAACAATTGAAGGGAAAACCCTTCAAAGTTATTCATTAGTACTTCTTGTATACTAGTTGAGCACTTATTGTTGGCTTTTAAATGCTTCACCAAATCCTTCATAGATTTGATTCTAATACTTCTCCTTTTGCCTTTCATTTTCATGTTTTTGAGCTGTTTTTTCAATTTGATTTCAGCTACAGACTTGAAAAAATTTTCCGGTGTTTGGGTTGTCGCCTCGCGTGTTTTAAATCGGTCGTTTTTATCCTCGATATTACTTTCATTTTCTACATCCCCAATAACGTTCTATGAAAAGAATTAACATATTAGTAAATATGTAGAGAATATTTTCAGTTAGGTAATTATTTATACAGGATTATTAAACATCACCTGATGGATTGCCTGGTCGTTACTACCATCTCGCATTAATTTTCTGCGTTTTACGTTGGGTTTCTGAAGATGTAGAGGAAAATCTAAAACTGAAGGTACTGCATCAGGTTTCAAAAGTCTATTGTTCAATGCTACCGATTCCCGGTAATCACTTTCATTAAAATGTTCACTGCAGACGACAGTATTTTGAGTTGGTTTGAAATCTTCACGACGAATCGCCTGTGTCCACAATTTCAAACGTTCGGGATTTTTAATAGGAAATCTACAGCAAAATAATACAGGTACACTTTAATTAAGTGTTAGTAATTCTTAACGCTTCATTACACGTATTAAATAAGCAACAAAAATCATTTCTACAAGCAAGAGAACTGTAGCTATTCCATAACGATTTTAAAAGACACGGTTTTCTTAGCATAATGTCCTTACCTGTGGAATTTTATGGCTGTACCGGGCTTCCATACATTTGTACACCTGTATGCACAACAGTAGTTCACCATTTTTGAATTAAGCTTTCAATTCGCTGCCTTAATATTAAATAAATAAAATAAAACTGGGCAATTCAAGTTAGATCCGCAAATGCTAACGTCTTCACGATGAGTGCAACAAGAATGCCAATACCCAATTCATCGTTCGTACTTCGTTTAACGCAAGCGCACACATTTTGGCAGATATACCGGCAGCGGTGCACATTCCAGTTATATGGTTTAGTTCAGTGGTAAGCGCACATGCCGACCGTAAGCACGTGGCGCCGCCACACGCAGCCAGACGTAGGCTGGCTACGCGCGTTATAGTATATTTTATAAAATTAGCAATTTTTTGTTGTTTAAGTATAGTCAAAGGGTCATTCATGCAGCAGCAGAATTACAAAATTACAAAACAATTATGCATCCTTTTTAGATATCTTGTCTCGGCATTTTAATTAACAAATTTAAAAAAAGTTACATACAATGCAATAAATGCTAAAAAACCAGATAAAAAACCATCAAAATACTACGATGAATATTGTTTTAAAGGGGATTTAAGTCAACAAAATTGCGAATGAATGTGGAATACCTTAATTTAGAAAAATCTTGAACAGATGCACATCTTCCATACACTGTTAAAATAATTTCAAGCCACATCTATAATAAAAAATCAGACTACACCGATGTCAAAGTATATTTATTACAAAACTACTCTTATTACAATATCCCTAGTTGAATCAAATAAAAAAAATATCATACATTTAAATATTACATATAATAATGACGCACAATTGTAAAACTAATTATTTTTATTAGTTGTATTTTTAAGTAACTCTTAACAGTTGTAAAATATCGTTTCGATCCTTTTGAGTTTGGAGTTGCTCCTTGTAAACATTTTTAATCTCTTGCAGCTCTCTAATTTTCTGCTCTTCAGCATTTTCCTTCGAAATTCTTCCAACTCCCTATTTTTACGCTTAGTACCTCGGGTATCACTGGCAGCAATATTCAAACTGGGAATTCTAGACGGTGTGGATGACAGACTTAATAATGATTCCACTGCTGGAGTTAGAAATGAAGAATTTGATGTTGAAGAGCCAAGGGATGATGAAGTTGAAGGTATTGGGGGTGGCAAAGCTGACGGAGAGGGTGCAGGTATATATGCTGGGATTAAGGACGACTGAGTGGATGTAGAGGGCGTTTAGCACAGTTAAGGGAAGCTTAGGCTGTGGAATGAATGATATTAAATGTGGATGATTAATGGTGGCATCATATGAAGCAGGTCATCCATTACGTCGAAATATTCCCAAGTTTGTCTACCTCTGCCACTTTTTCTTTTGGTATTTTTTATACCTTTATAAGTACCCTTCAAATTTCAATATTTTCTGTCACACATGTCCGGTGTCACATGGTAAAAATTTTTGTTCATGTGTTCGGCAATTCTTCCCAACAATAAACTATTTTTTATTGTAGGGTTTCTAAAGTTGCAGGATTCTGAGCGGTATTGCTCTATTAAAAACATGGTCGATTTCCGTGACCAAACAAACCGCTCGGCAGCGGAATCGTCTGCAGGCTGATCTGGTCTTTCCGGTACCATACCCCTATTACATTGCTGCATAATATGACTTATTACATCGATGGTGGAAATGCAATACCTCGTATCTGCTATTTCACTAATTTTGCAGTATCAATAAAAAACCTTCACATTGAATATTCTCACATTGCAATGTTTTTATAGTTTATAGGGTATTATTTTGACTTAGAAATGAAGTTATAAATAAAAGCAATTTTTTATTTTGGTTTTAAGTTATTTTAAATGCCCATACGTGGTATTGAACCACGTAAGTTAAACCATGATAACACTTAAGTGTTATTGCACTTACATAAAGACAATAAAAAAGAAAAGAGGAAATAATTATTTGTTAACATAAACTTTATTTGTAAATATTAATAAGAAAAATTTTAAATACATATTAGTATAAAGAGTAAAGTAAAAAATAAACGTTTATAACAAAAGAAGAGAAATGATTTAAGTATATGGCAGGTTATCATAAAATGGGCAAAAGTTTTTGTCAATACATTTCTTTATTTCTTGCAAATGGTCGTATTTTATCTTCTTTATAGGTAGTCTATTATTAAACAGCTTTGGAAGTTCTTCCAACATTTTTAATGTACCTTTAGTTCGTTTAGGTAGCGACCGAAAATCATCGTCAAAATTTGTAGAGCACATCGCCATCCTTATATTTCAGAACTCGTATGTCACAAACTGTAGGGTCATTTTTTTATTACCTGGCCTTATTGAATCTGTTTTCTTTAAAGTTGGTAAAAAAGTCATATTTTACAGATATCACTTCATATGGAAACGGCTTTTCTCTTGCTTGTTCACTTAATTTATGATAGTCATTTGAAATTTCTATTATCCTCTATTTTATCTTGTTTTCAATAGTTGCATGGATGTTATCGCACTCAATCTGAGTGTGGCATTTAATGAGAAATTTTTGAATGATTTCAATGTTATACTGCTTAGAAAAAGCAAGAAGCGCGTTAGCTAGAACTGCATTGCGGTTCTGATAAGTGGAACCGTCCGAGAATATAATAAATAATTGGTAACGACTGTTCCCCATCTTTTAGATAGTGTAACTTCACACAAATATGGTCCAAAATTACGCCATTTTTGATTTTTTTGTTACAGCTTCTAAAATAAAGCTTAAAAAAATTTTTTTTTGCTGATATTACTTGTTAAAAGATCAGAAATCGATATTAAATGCTTTAGTTAATCTATGTATATATATATATATAGATTAAGATGGGACAATGTATTGCAACTATATTATAGTGCAGTAAATAATCTTTAAAATAAACCACGTATTTGCAGAAGTCAGTAAGAAAAAGTATTTATTTATTCATTTTTTGAAACTATATCATAGCACAGTCAATAACCTTTAACATAAAAGAGAGATTTCTAGATATAATTAAGAAAAAGTATTTATTTATTAATTTTAATACAACTACTTATCAAAATCCAACATTCTTAGATACATTATCCAGTGATTATTTTTTTGGTTTGCCCCATATATCAAGCTCTCTTTTGGTGCTTCTCTGCTTTGGCTTTTTTATGGACTGTTTAATATCCGTTTTAGGATAAAAAAGGCAATATTCTTTATCGGGCCACTTCCATAGAGTATCAGATCTGGTCATGCATTTTATATCAGCCTCATTAGCTTCCACATTGATAACTTGCCCAGGCCAGTATTCTCCTTCATAATTCACGATTACAAATTCGTCTTTTGCTGGGAGATAACCATCATTCAGGACCTCATGGTTTGATATATCTTCGAAGTCCTCTTCATTGTCTGATAAGTTCAATGAAGATTCTGAAGCCAAGGAATATCCATCGCTTTTGTCTTCCTCACTAGAACTTTCTTCTACCTTTGCCTTGCGTGAAACTTTCTTTTTAATTGAGTGAATTACAGTTTGTGATGTAGATGGTAATGCAAGTTTTTCAATATCCTCTGCTGGCTCAACACCAAGCTTCTTCTTTCTCCTCTTTGTGGATCTTCCGTGTTCTACTGTTTGTTTCCTTTTCATTTCTATATATTGTATGAAGGTGGCTGAAATAGCACTTGGATCTGGGTCTGTGGCATTGGGATCAGAGTATGATGGCAGACATTCTAGAACTTTGGCTGCACAAAGCGGAAAGATGCCAGCCTTCCTGAATCCAGCTTGTAAGTTGGTTTCTGAGGTGGGAACAATTTTATTCCAGAGCTTATTCAACAATGAAGGAAAGACATTTTTGGGGATTGTTGACATCCTTTGTCCATATGGTGTTGCTTTCCACTGATCAAGTATTTGCCGCCAATGGCATTTGAACGGCCTAAAATAAGCTATGTCGAGAGGCTGAGTGAGATGGGTGGAATTTGGAGGAAGCGCTATGAACGCAATGTTATGTTCTTCGCAAGCTTTTAGGAGCTTTAAGCTGATATGAGAACTGAGGTTATCGCCAATAATTAGGACTTTCTCTCCATTTTCCCTTCTTAACACCGGCAACATAATTGAAAAAAATCAATCCTCGAAGCTGGAGCTGTCGAACCAGCCAGATTTTGATCGGTTATACCTAGTGTTTGGAGGGCCTCCTTCAGTTCAAGTGTCCCACATTTTTTCGGCCTTGTAGTTAACGTATGGTGGACATGCCTCTCCGGCAGCATTACCACAAACCATAATACTCACAGCAGCTTTGGTCAAATTTTTTATTGCTTCTGGATATTTGCAGCCACGTTTGGATAGGATTCGTTTTTTTTCCAGGACCGTCCACTAAATTTGTTTCATCATAATTGTAAATAAGGTTCGGCGGCACATCCTTGATTTCATTCTCTAAATGTGAGAAGAAAGACCTGATTATTTCTTCGTTTACGGCAGCCCTAACCCGGTTAATGCTGCAAAACCTCTGCGACAATTCTCTCCTGTGACGTTCCAAAAAGCTTTCTGCCCAACGTTTTCCAGGTAAGTTCTGACGGAAGGCCGGTACTTTGCGGTCTTGGCTATCGAGGTACATTTTCACAATACACCTCAGGTCGAATAAAGTTATCGGAAATCCAAATGTGCACATGGATGTAGCATGCGTGACGAACGCGTTTTCTTCTGAAAGTAAGAAGATGCATTGGCGACCAGGTGCTCTTACTTTATTACGAGGTATATTGTACTTTTCTGCGGCTTGTCGCTGTGTCAGTACTCGGTTGGTGATATCTTTGATACATAGATCCATATTTCTGTCACTATATTGCTTATAGGGTCTTCCTCCTACCTTCCTACGAATAATTTTATTCGGCGGCGCCATCAGAATCTGTAAAATACATTTTGAAATGTAATAAACGAAAGACAAAAGTCGCTACACAACTATGGTCCACAAAAATAAGTAGATCATAGTTGAACTTCAACTGCGATTTTTTATTACTTTTCTGATAAAAATGAAAATACATGTGCAATTTGAAGAGCGTTATTCCAAAACTGCCCAAGTCCAATAATAGTAATTAGTAGATAATTGAGATTTTCTATAGAACTTTAGTTTCAACAACGACCAAAGAGAAATTTTAAAATTCATTCTTTTTATTGTTCATAGTGTAAGTATCAATAAGCAATTTTAGAATTAAGTAATTTATTATTACATAATACACAGTTATTTAACAAACGTTATACCAAAACTAATCTAAGTCCATGGACTTAAGTCATATATGAAAAACACTTAAAGAAATGGTTCATTATCGCCGACGTTTTCTTCTATGGCATCATCCGAAATGTTTTCTGTAGCAAAACTTAGCGCTTTTTTGTAAAATTCTGTCTCCTCCTCTGTTAACTCGAGATGCTTCAATAGGTGCGTAACGTTAGCTTTTTTTAAAACACTGATTTTATTGATGCCTGGTGATGGTTTTGCTTTGATTAATGCATTAGAGATATCAGTATTATTGCATTTCAAAATACTATGTGTACAAGAATTTCCTGTGTATGTGGTTTTCACAGATACTAGCTTTGTACCTTTGCGATAAACAAAGACTCGTTGCTCCGTTATTTTAAAAGGTAATTTACTTCTTACCATCGTTTTCGATAACGTTTTGAAATCTTTTACATTCCATTCCTTATCATTCTGTAAAACCGTAGAATTTTGGGAAAAGATATCATAATACCCTTGTGGACTGAGAATTTTCTCTCGCTTTCGAATTATCTTTTCAGAGCGACCAAAGACCCGATCTGGAGGCATAAAGCTATGTCCCCTTATGGGAAATATGTGTTGTATTTCTTCAAAGATGCTACTCTGTACATAACATAGCAACATAAATATCATCGCGGTGTTCTTATTCTGACCCGGACAAGAGTCAGAAAACAGCTTTAACGTTCGTGGTCTCTCGGAAGCATCAACGCCGACGTACCTTGATTCTAATGCATCAAGAAAATGCTTTAATGCTGAACATACTTCATTCGATCCCTTGCCGCTCTCATTTTCAGTCCAGGTATATGCAAAGGTATTTTGTTTATTTTGATTAGCCTCAAGAATTACAAAGGTAAGGTTGTAGAGCCATATTTGGCGTAGATAGTAAACGTCTGAAATGCTTAACTTTGGTAATGGTTGGTTTTGTTGCATATCAAAACAGACCTTTACTACATCATTCGATTCTGTCTCCTTAAGGAGTTGATAGAACTTTTTTGCACGTAAATTATGTAGTTTAAGTTCCGTTGAAACAGTGCTTACAACCGCCGCATCTGTCGTTTTGGCGAGCTCCGTTTTTTTATATTCACAAAAGGAACAAACGTCAGTCCGCGGATTCCCAAATCCAAGGTTAAATTTTCTAGTAAATATTTTATAATACTTACTGAATGATGAGATTCGTGCATTCATGGCGTGCCTGATATTACACCACATTTTATAAAGTTTTTTCACCGACAGTTCAGGGGGTAAGTAACCACGTATGCTTTTATTTCTTCCATAATGACTACTTCTACATTTTAGACTTTTAATATGGTCAATTATGGAATTCATTATTTCATTATCGGCAACGGTTGCTCTAGAACCACCTCTTCGTTCAGGTCTAGACGTACCTTCCTTCAAAAAATAAGCAGCAATAGCTTTTATCCTGAATTGAGAAAGTTGAGTAACTGATTGAAACGAACTTGCACATACTCGTACGGAGGAACCATCGATTTTACGAATAAAATAATCATTGCGTTGTCGTTTAATAGGATTATCAGATCGTGGGCGGTGACGTTTTGGATGTTGAGGCATTATAAATTTTATAACAAAATTGTTTTGATCTGCAGCCGATTCATGTAAGTACAGCTTGTTGAAAAACTCTGAAATAAATCATGCGTAAGCACAAGTAAATTAAATAACACGCAGAAACTAACCTTGTATATCTTCCCGACTCAGTTCATTTGCTTGACATAACTTGGAACTCTGATGGACGCATGAAATTGTGGGTTGTTTACCAGCTGCACTATTACATTTAACGGAACTTATTTTCTTTTTCCAGCCACTTTTATTCTCCCTTTTTCGCCTACCTCTTACAGAAGGGGTCACTTCTACATTATAATCATCTAACATACTTAACTATTTACTATTTTTATTGTACTAATACAATTCACAATTAGCGTAACAAACACGAGGCCATACAGATCACACGAAGTGAGTAAATATTAGTCACGCTTGTAGGTTGTCGATCAGCTGGCAATAATAATGATGCGTAAGCGCATGAGCAGGGACTTGGTTAGTTTTGGAATATTAATGTGTGTGGACTTAAAACAGTTTTGGAATAAATCCTAAGCAAATGTATATAATTCGAATGGGACTTCAGCGACTTTTGCAAAATATTAATGTACCAGGGGCTTGGTATAGTTTCTTACTATAAAATAGCAAGCAAACGTCAATTTTCACTTTTGTGGACTTAGGCGGTTTTGGAAAAACGCTCTTCAATTGTAAAAATATTTATTAAATGTATGAAAGCACTAAATTACCTGTCATGTAGATCAACGGGAACAGAACAGCTTGTTGTGGCAACAGATGATCGAGAAAGTTTGCAGGTGACCAAGTTAAGCGGGATTCCTAGTTGGCGCTGACAGTTGACAACCAAACAAACATGGCGGACAAAGTGCGTTCCCAAACCATTACAATAGCATTCGATCTATTCTTTGTCGGTTAGTACTGAAATGGTTCACTAGATGCCGCACATAATTCAAATTTGAATATTTTCGTGCGCACGGCTGTGTAAAACGGGAATATGCAATCCCACGTATCTACATGCCGTTGGTTTTTAGTGTCAGATCTGATTTTTAACCCATTAGTTCCCAAGGTTAGAAAATAAAACTAATTTGATGTTTTTACTACATTTTATAACTTAACATACACTCACATAACTGTTTATCAAGTTAAAAAAAATTTCATGTTGTTACTTTTCTTACAACAAAATGTTGCGTATACGCAACGTTGGGATTTTCGCAAAACAAAAGTTATTACTTCGTGTGGAATAGTTGAAAGCAGTTTGTGTGAAGATGCACTTGACACTTCGCACACATGTATATAGTGTTGTTTTTGCATTGTCTACATCTTCTTCTTGCTTTATTTTCTTCCGCTACTATTACGTGACCGACATTATCAAGTCGAATTTCCATGGGTAATGCGCTTTTAGATGGTCGGCCATAATTTGGTCGTGAAGGAAAGTTTACTTGGTCACTTGGCCCCGCTAGATCTTCGCCTTGAATGTCATCTTTGATGACTGGTTCATCCATTTTCATAAGAGTGACTGCTATGTAAGACTTAAATTCTAACTGTGACATTTTTGAGCTGTTTGCCAAATTGCATATTTTCCAGGAATTTACAATAACACTGTCAATCAAATTTACAAAGAGGGGCCACCACCATTTTTTCCCTTTTACATTGATTCTGTAATTACATATTCCGTTGTCATGCAAATCAACACCTTCCATATGCTGATTATACTCGGCTATAACTTTTGGCTGAGGAATTGAAACGCTCTTTTTTTCTTTTCTGTTGTACCTTTTTGCGGCTACTAGAGGTTCAATGGTACAGTTATTGGTCGCAACTGTCACCACAGAATTGTCGTTCCATCTAACTAACAAAATATTTTGTTCATTGTCAAAAGAAAAATCATAAAAACCACGATCTTTTTTCTTTATAATTTTCACAGTTTCCATTGTGCTATTACTCGTACGGTTTTCACGAATTGTCCCAGTAGCGTAAAAACCCTTTTCTTTCAGCAAACAGAATAACTTATAAGACGAGAAGAAGTTGTCAAAAAATATGCGATGAACAGATGGCTGCTGAACAACTGACAATAGTTCCAATACAACGTTTTCTCCCAGTCCCAATTCGTTGTCATAAGTGCTTGTTTTGCCACCATAAGGTATGAATTTGTACAAGTAACCATTGGAGCTACATAAACACCATAGTTTGAAGCCAAACCTAATTGGTTTCCCCTTGATGTACATCTTACAACTATGTCGTCCAAAATATGGCACCATTTCCTCGTCGATAGACAGATTATGAGAGAATACCCCAAACTGCATGTTCTTTTCATTTATTAAATCAAAAAGAGGTCTTAGTTTTGAAAATCTGTCGCTTTTATCAAGTTGGTCGTTATCTGATAAATGTATGTTTTGCTTTATGGAATCGAATCTGTTCCTACTCATGCAGTTTCTAACTAACATCACTCCTTTGTCCTCATCTTTCGACCAATACAGTTTTGTAGCTGGTAACGTATGATACCCCGAAAAAATTAGTATGCCAAAAAATCGCTTTAGGCTAGTTTTGTCTATTTCAAATGAATGCCGATTATTATCGTGAGCATATTTTTTTGTATAAGAAATTATTTTTTCCCAAACATCGTCACTGAAGTACAATGAAAAAACTTCGAAAGGGGTTTTACCGCCAATTCTATTTTCAATTTGTTCCAAATTATATTTCTCTTCATTTTGTGGTTCTGTTATATATATTGGGTTCGTTTTTCTCCACTTCGGAAGAGTTTTCTTTGACTTATTTTTTATAGTTTTTTTACATAACTTTGCTTTTTTCGAACTTGATAGTAAAGATTGATTACCTAAGTCTTCAGAAGTATCAGGTAAACTTGCATGTATTTCATAGGTCCCTGCGACATCTGGTAAATCTCTCCCGTTCTCACATATGTCGTCATCAAGCTCTTCTTCGTCTGTAAGTTCGTCTGCAGGCGGCGGAATGTACACGGCATCAACGGTATCAGTCTGCAATAAATCTTCATCCTCCTCCAATATAGCCAAGAGCTCAGCAGTTGACAGAGCTCTTTTGTTTTCCCAAGACATCGCTATAACAAAACAAATTATTTTAGAAATACCAAATAAATAAAATAATCCAAACTTTATAAATAAATTGTGTAATTTACTTACTTCAGATCAATATTTTTCAAAACTGCACTTCGCTAATCAACACTGATCGTTTATAACTAAAATTTATAACTAATCCTTATTACCATTCACTATAAATAATCACACAAAACTGACCTACTTGTGCTACCTGTCCGTCGAAAGATGATCGCGCGACACTGGCGCCTTCTTACTGAGAATCCCAACGTTGCGTAGACGCAACAATAATAAAACAGGTCACGTATGCAGAAACTATAAACGCTTTGTCAATTATCATGTTATGTCTCCTTTACTAAAGGTCAGGTCAATCTAAATCGATAATTTGGAAAATCCCATTCTATTCTGCGTCGGAAAATTAGATCGACGAAAATATAGTAGAGGAAATCCCAAATTTCTGCAGAGTTAATAAATTTGCAAAAAATAAACTTTTTGATTATATTGACGTATTTCATAAAAAACGTAATCCTTGATCTGTTGGGAATAAATTTTAGCAGCAAAAAATTCATTTTAGTCAATGACATAATTAATAAAAAATGTTTTTCTAAATGTTTCGTATACGCAACGTTGGGGACTAATGGGTTAACTGAATGAAACCGCAATTCAACTATATACAACGTTTTCTGATAGCTTTAGGAGTGATATTAGGCACACATAATATCAATACTTCGTGAAAATTCTTTAAAATAGAAAATAAAGAGGAGTACTCACCCAAATTTGCTTGTAGTAGCCATCTTTTTGGTAGATACGTGGTATGGCATGTGAAAATGAACGGTTCACGTCGATTAGGTAGCCATCTCGTGCTTTTTAAGTACACTAACGGGAGCATAGTTCTCTACTGTAAAAAGAGCGCCAATTACTTTAAATTTCAAAAAAGTGTAGATACGAGGTATTGCATTTCCACCGTCGACATCATTCTTGATCGTCTAGTCCAGCAGCTCTCAAACTTTTTTATTTCATACTGATGTCAAAAATGACATTTTTCGGATTATTTATGGTACAAAAAGTGGATCATTAAAATCCTAGTACTTTAAAGTAAAATTTTAAAGTTCAAGTACTTTAAAACTTATTTATTGTACAAAAAATGGAACATTAAAGTCCTAGTACTTTAAAGTAAAATTTTAAAGTTCAAGTACTTTAAAATTATACGTCAGTTGTTGACATGAAATTTGAAATGATTTACATTTTATTTAAAATTCATTAAACTTGCAGTATGAAATAAACCGTTGTATTCACCACGAACGAAAAGTGTTTTTAAAGGTCCTCGCAAGTAATTCCGTCCTCGGCTGACGCCTCGGACGTAAACAACTTTCTCGTCTTTAAAATGCCACTTTTCGTTCTAGATAAATAAACTACTATTGGTGACGGAACACTTTTGGAAAGCGAAATACTTGACGGAACCCTAAAATAAAACAGAAATGTCTTTGTGTGCAATCTTTATTAATAATCATAATACGAGTACAATGTAACAGTTACTTATTACATAACAAATATAATAATAGAAGAGATAAAAAAGAAAAAAAAATCTAATGGGAGGTATGAAACTGTTTTCTATTTTTCATCAATTGGTTGATATCAGGTTTGATAGAAGAGATTTGAAGGCTCATATCAGGTTCGGCGTCCAGTCTATTGCGATATTTTGTTTTTGTAGCTGCATAGGTTGAGAATCCTGTATGTTCAGAGCCATTTTGGCAAGCATCGGATATTCATCACGGATTCTGCACCAAAAATCGTTGAGTGGCGTCGTTTTGAACAGTGACTCCATACTTGTGTCTGATGCCATTTCTAAAAAAGATTAATATATCTCGTTTGACATACTTTCGGGCTTTTGCAAGTTGGGCAAAAAAGGATTTTGAATCCATGAATTCATTTTTATTTTTGTATTCTGTGCTTCGGGAAAATACGTCTCAAAAGATGCGCGCATCGCAGTGAGATATTGGACCAATTCTTCAAATACATCATCTTGAAACATTTTTGAGTCGTTATCGCTAACAAACTCACTAAAGCTTTCTATTTCTCTCTTACCAACGCAAATAATCCAAAAATCTAATTTTCTTTTGAAGGCAGTTATTTTGTTACAGGCCTGGAACACTGTTGTCTGTTTATCTTGTAATGATAAATTTAATTCGTTCAGTTTTTGAAAGATATCCGCCATAAAAGACAGTCGGAACAACCAAGTTTCATCATACAAACGGTCTTTCAAATTAAAAGAAATATCTGAAAAAAACATTTGTAGTTCAAATAGCCTTGTTAAAGTTTTACCCCGTAATAACCATCGCACTTCTGTATGGAGCAGCAGTGTTTTATGTTTGCTGCCATAATCTTCACACAATAATGAGAACAATCGGGATTGTAGTGGTCGTGATTTGATAAAATTAATTATTTTTACTGCTTCATCCACAAGTAATTTTAGATTTGACGGCATTTGCTTCATCGCAAGTGCTTGTCTATGCAGTATACAATGGCTGGAACTACAATTAGGCGCTTTATTTTTTATTCGTGACACTGCTCCTGCTGTTTTACCTGTCATCGCCTGTACAAATGTCAATGCAGTCGTTCCAACTGAGATTATTTTCTTCAAAAAATATATTTATTTTATAAAAAATTTCATCTCCGATAGTGTTCGTGGGCAGCGGTGAACACATAAGCATGTCTTCTTCAAAAGAACGTTCATATGGATATCTCACGATAACCAACAAGATAGCCAGACCAGCGACATCAGTCGACTCATCCATTTGCAAGACGAATCGTGTTTTTTGTAGACGTGTAACTAGTTCTTGTTTGACGTAGCTTTCCAGATCATGAATTCGCCGTGAAACAGTATCGTTTGATAGCGGCACAGTAGAAAGATGCTTTGCAGATTTGTTATCGAGCATACATTTTGATATGTCTAACACACATGGTTTTATTAAATTCTCAGCGATAGTGTGCGCTTCACCTGCTTGTGCAATGCGATAGCTAACTAAATACGATGTCTCCGTGGCCTTTTCATTGACAGTTTGGGTTATATGCATCATATTAATTTGGCTTTTCAATAACTGTTCTTTTTTACGTACAAAAAATTCTTCATTCTTGTCTTTAAACTCGGGGTGTACAGTTTCTAAATGTCGGCGCATCTTGGCAGGTACCATGGAACTATTAGGAAGCAGTTTACACATAACATGCAGTGAGGTGAGCCGTTGGAATCAACAAATCCGAAACTGATATATGATTCATCATATTTCCTTTTTTTCGCCTTTGAAACCGTGGAGCTTGACACCGTTGCATCACCGTGTTGATCGGGAATTGCTGTATACTCCGCGCGTACTGCTTTTGAACATTCGGCTTCGTTAGAAGATTTTGTTGCAACACGTTTAAGGCCTTTAAGCCAACGTTCCATTCTTATTTATTAATAATGTTACGTGTCAGGATGGTGGGGTCAAAATAATGCACGATCGTTACTGCGTAGACGAGTTTATTCCAAAGAGGAAATGTACAACACTGATACAATCAGAATACAGCAGTAGAACACTGAACACTTCGTGCCTAAAAAAAATTATCCAGGCTGATAGAAGAATAAAAAATTTGGTTGAAGATTATAATAATCAATATAATCATGTAGATGGCGCAAACAATAGGAATATTGTAGAATAATTAAGAGGCATTTCCTACAATTATGAAATGAATGCGTCGATGCTTCTTGTTTATATTTTAAAAAATTGTATATATTTTACTTAAGAATAATATGTATTATAATGGTAAAAACGGCAAGAATACGTTTTTATTATTAAAATAAATATTTTTATATTATTATTTATTATTATTCTCCTTTTTGCTCTTATCTTCAGTTAGTCGGTTCATAACATAACGCAAATAATTGATTACTTTAAAATTTTATAGTTTATTGTTAACTATTATCATTATAAACAAAACTCGAAGTCGACTAGTTTCGGTCCAAACAGAACACATATTAGAAGCATGTTAAACATTTGAAGCATCAATCGATTAAATATAGCATAGTATTATTACAATAAATGTATTTTTCTACTCCTATCTTTAAAATTCAATTTATGGTATGTTTCGAGGACGCTAACTAATTTTTTAAACACACCTTCACAAGCCAAGTGGGTTAGTGCGTTTTAGTCACGGACTGAACTTTTTAATGGCAAAAATCAAGTTAGTTTTCAACTTCCAACAGTCAACTTTGACGTTTGTTAACCATAATTTAACATAACATAATTTTCAAAATTTTAATGAAAAAATGTTATATTGTCTAAATTTGTGGTCGTAGAAAAAGTATAGTATGCAACTCGTTTTATAAACTTATTAGTCACTCATTTTGTCGTCAATTCGTGACTAAAATGAAGTTTAGAAAACTTGATACATAATATACTATTATATTTAAAATTATTTTCAACACATATAATCTATTTCCATCTTTATTTCAATTCAGAATTATTATTTCATATCTAACATACTGCATTTTTTATGTCTTCAGAATTAATTCAAAATTTTCTAATATACTATCTTCTTTATTTCTACTAAGGTACTACCATCTTATTTAAAATTAATCTCTTAACGGTTTCAATAAATAATTGGATTATTCCTTTAATATTGTTTGATTAATTTCATTAACTTCTCAGGATAAATATTTTTTTTCTCCATGAAAATTTTAGAATCTGTTCAAATACACAGAAGTTTAACAATTGACAAAGTTGACACAGTAGGAGATGGCCCAGTGGCTTACTCCTATGAGATCTTAATATAAAGAGTATGTACATAGGTACACTCATTGTATTAATGTTGGACTACATGGAAAAGAATTTACACCCACATGTATGCTCTAGTTGGTAGGATAAATAATGATTTAATAAATGTTTGTTCATTTATGCCAAGTTTACATTATTCACACTTAATGTTTTCCTAAATCCCAACGTTGACCCTTTTTCGCGCTCAAGTGTTTCGCGCCCAAGTGTCTTGCGCCCAAGTGTCTTGCGCCCAAGTGTCTTGCGCCCAAGTGTCCCCGCGCCCAGACGGCCGCGCCCAAATGTCATAGACCGCTGGCCGACAAACGGTTAATTCACAGAAGCAACTGTTAGCAGTGCTATGGTTGATGGGTACTCCTGATAGTTACCGGTAAACTATTTTTAATAGCTTGTTTGTGTGTAACATTTCTTTCAAATTCTTAGAGGTCTGTAGGCGACCGTTTCAACATGGGAGTGGTCGAGGCATTATATAATATTGCTTCTGAAGTTATTGTATGGCCATATGCAGCAAATGCCCGAAGAACGGAAATTAGCTTCAGAAATCTTGTAGGACTACCAGGAGTAATTGGAGCAATTGGTGGTACATATGTACCAATTAAAGCACCCAAGGAAAATGCTGAAGTGTATATTAATAGAAAATGTTGTTATTGAATCACTTTACAAGGAATTTGTGATGCCCAATTAAAATTTACAGGCGCTTCACATTCATCGTAAATTTCCCGCCGCGCTGGTTCGCGTCTATGATAAAAATCTTGATTGCACCCTTTCTTAACTGCACTTTTTCAAGTGTGTCGATATTATGCTGGAAATATATTAATTTGTATATTTCCATAACAGGAAGAAGAATGCGATTATTTATTACAATATCAAAGAAGATAGGTTAAGTATTTGCTTATACCAAATTAATTTATCACCCCTTTTCATCAACTCTTTATATTTTCTTGTTTTACGTTATTTGTTACAATTAAAATAGAATATTATTGATTGCTTAGAAATGGAACATTAAAAAATCGTATGGGAATTGCATACATGAAAAATTAGAATGCAATATAATAGTTAATTATTATACACTAACTTTTCCCGGACATAAATAAAAATAAAGTGTATCTAATATTTATCTCGCATATGTCAATACAGTGTATAATTTTCGCAGCGTGGAAGGAAAAGATATTGTACCGTAGACCCATATGATACAATTAAATAGATACATTATATAAAAAAATTAATAGAAACTTTAAACCGATAACCTTTTCAATTAAAAATAACTTAACAATTGTATTGATGTATTATAATATTAGTAAGAGAAATTAATTATGTATTATATATGTTACCGGAAATGTATGTAATCCGTCATTATGTAGAATTCCTAGGAAATGTATATAATGCCTAAAATCGTCAGGAAATGTGTGAAATAAATTTTATTATACACATTTCCTAGGAATTGTGTACATTTCCTAAACTAGAATCGGAAATGTGTTAAATTCGGGATGTTATGTCAGTAGGTTAGGTTAAATTAGGTTAGGTTAGGTTAGTAGCACTGAAAAATCGTCTCACTGCTAAGGAAAACTTCAGTTCATCTGTATTTTATTTTTCATTCATTCACAAATTTTACAGTATAATGTTGATTTTCATACATTTCCTAGTACCATTTAGGAATTCCATACAATGCCTAGGAAATACATACATTTCCTAGGAAATGTATGTATTAAAAAACCTTTGACTAATTATTTTACACATTTCCTAAATTGGCTCGGCATTATATACATTTCCTGTAACATATTATATAAAGAGAAAAAAATAAAACAAGTAAATAATGAAAATTAGGGTAAAGACGCCCATATTGAACCATTTCCCAAATTGAACCACTGGGTTTTTATCCACTTCTTCACATACTAGTGCCATCTATGCATCATATTCTGAAAGAATACCTGTATTATAGATAACTTCAACCAAGTCGAGCCGAGTCCCGGCTACATAACTGTTTTCCCGCGCATTGTTGTTTTTCTTGCTGTTGTGATCCAGTTTCTAGTGCACCTAGCTAAGGACATTTAGAGATATTGTTAGAGGTAAGTAAAATTTTGAAGATACAAGTAAAAAGAGCAGTGTTTGGAGTGTACCTTACGTGTATTATTATAAATTTACAATGCATAGCATTTGCGATTTTAAGGTTAAGTATGTAAGTGAGTAGTGGTCGCCCAATTTGAACCCTAAGCAGTCGCCTAAAATGAACTGGGGTTCAAATTGGGAAACTGTGAATCTGAGGATCTAAATTAATGTAAACTTTATTTGCAGATGTCAAAACGGGGTAATTATGGAAAATGGGCTGCTGAAGATTTGCAAAGGGCTTTAGGAGCATATACGGAAGGCAGGAAGGGGCTAAACAGATGTAGTCGAGACTATGGAATTCCAAAAGCAACTTTGCTTCGGCATTTCAGAAATTCCAATAAAATTGCTAAAGGTTCTAAGAAAGCCTTTGGTAGAAATCCCACATTCACTCTTGCCATAGAAAAATTACTGGCGGAGCATATTTTGCAGTTTTCACAGTGCCTCTTCGGGCTTACAACAAGGGATGTCAGAAAACTAGCGTTTCAAGTGGCTGAAAGAAACAACTTAGCTCACCAGTTCAATAGGGAAAAACAAGTAGCAGGCAAAAAGTGGTACTACAAATTTATGGCAAGACATAATTATCTCTCGTTGCGTCAACCGGAATCTACCTCTTTAAACCGGATGAAAGGATTCAATAAAAAAAACGTCTACGAATTCTTCGATCTCTTAGAAAGCTTATGTGTAAGACACAACATAAATGCAACAACTATTTTCAACATGGACGAGTCAGGGTTCTCAACCGTCGCAAAAAAATTCCAAAAAATTGTGTCTGCCAAAGGTGCTAGAGCTGTTGGTTCTATAGCAAGCGGAGAAAGAGGAGTTAACACCACAATTGTGTGCTGTGTCAGTGCAGCCGGATTTTACGTACCTCCTATGATTATTTTTAAAAGAAAAAGGTACACAGATGAACTCAGTAACGGAGCTCCACCTGGTAGCAAGGTGGAAATATCGGATTCTGGCTACATATCTAGTGAAATTTTCGTGAGATGGTTACAGCACTTTGTCGATGTGGTAAAGCCCACAAAGGAGAAGAAGGTTCTACTACTACTAGACGGGCATTCCACCCATTGCAAGAATTTGGATGCTCTCTTAATGGCTCGTGAAAATGGAATCATTCTGTTGCAATTACCGGGCCACACAACGCATCGTCTACAACCACTGGACCGTTCATTTTTCAAGCCACTCGAAGTTTATTACACGCAAGGGATGGAGAGATGGTTAAGGTGCAATGTGGGGCGCACAGTAACACAGTATCAAGTTGCGGGACTGTTAAATGAAGGGTACGGGAGAGCAGCTACAATAGAAAATGCGGTCAATGGTTTTCGAGCGTCAGGGATTTGGCCACCGAATAGATATGTTTTTCAGGAATCTGACTTCGCTGCATCCGAAGCTCTTCAGAGTAGAAGTGCTTCAGCTGGTAATAGTGCAGACCGAGGTGGAAATAGCATCAATGAAGAGCCCACATGTCAAGAAGGGAGTAGCAGCAATGAAGATGAGAACATGCCATTGGCTGCGTTTTTGGTGAAGACTAGAAATTGTTCCACTCCACTGCCAACAATTAGTCCAGTTGCATCTAACAGTATGCCATCGCCTTCGTCAGCCTTGTCTGTAAGTTTAGTGGAAATTGCTCCTTTACCACAGCCAGTTGAAAACGTACCACAAAAAAGAGCATCCAGAGGAATTCAAAAGGCTACAGAGCTCACAAGCACTCCGTACAAGAATGCTCTGGAAGATAAAGATAAAGGAAGGAAGAAAATTAAAGTGCAATTTGGAAAAAAAGGAAAGAAAACTGACGGGAAAAAAGAAAAAGAAACGTGGTATTGCAAAGAGTGTGAAACTGACGAAGAAGCTGAGATGATACAGTGCATGCGCTGCAGAATTTGGATGCACTGCAAATGTGTAGGTGTCGGCCCAGCCAAAAAAAAAGTTCTATTGTTCTACATGCGTCTAATATAACCTAACGTGAAGTTACCTACTTGCTTTGTTTTGTTTTGTGAGATATTGCAATTTTTGTTTGTATCTTGTGTTAAGGAGGCACTAAATATTTTATAGCTTATTTCTGTATTTTGACTCTTATATGTTGGTATAATATATTTTCCTTATGTTGTTTGTATTATTTTCTGGTTATTTTTTACTTAATTGGGTGTGGGTTCAATTTGGGACACTGGTGGTTCAAATTTGGCAACCAGTTCCTCATATTGAACCATTTGCATTCATGTGAATAAAAAAAAATATTGAGGAAAAACGTTGCGCCAAGTCCGTGCAATAATATTCAAGTTATGCACAAAGGTTTAGTGGAAGGCTTGACGGAATACAAAAGGTCTATGTTAGCTTTTGGCAAAACTGTACGCCTTTCTGTAAAAAATGCTTCAATATGAGCAACCTTACCCTAACAACTACTTGCAATGCTAAAGGTTAATAATGTTATATGTACATAAAAATTTGTAATTTAATTATGTTTATTAAACCATTACGGTATAAAAGTACAGAAGAAATCTCCTAGAAATTAAATTTACAAATAAACATTGAAAATGGCTACAACTTTTACGCATTTCGACCGATTCTAAAATTCATATTTTTTAATTCTCTAATTTGTTCTAAATCTCCGTGTAGTATCCAAGACAAAAAAAAACGGGTACAGTTAATATGTTTTGTTGTGAATGTGACTGCTTCAATATGTGTAGTTGCTAGATATTTCTAACTTAATTGTCAACTTCTTAGTAATTATAATTGTTTAAAGCCTTCTTTAAGCTAACCAAAAAATGTCAAAACCTCTTTCAAGAGATGTCGCAGTTTTTGTTTTGTTTTGGATAGTACATGTAACAGGTTATCATTCATTTTGCATAAAGGTCGGCCTTGAATTTTTTTATTAAGTGGCACATGAAGAGAACTGTAATTTTTATTTTGTTGTATAACCTTTATAATCTCCAACGAATTTACTGCCATTTGACAGAGTAGAAGATTGTTGCTGCTTGGATTACCTATTTTGATAGCAATTGAGGAAACATTTAAAATTTAAAGTATTTTAAGACCCTCCATGTGCTTAATTAAAAATGTCTTGTTACACAATTACTGAAACTCAATACATACATAAAGATTGCTTATGTTCAATTCTCTGTTCTGCTTAAATATGCCAATTATGTATATTTACACAGCTAAGTTGCGGAGACTTCATAAGCAACTTTCATACAAAAAAGATGTGAACAGAGTATACATATTATGTACTATGGTTACAATTGTTGAATGCCATTTAAAAAATCTATTTAATTTTTCAATACTAAAAATCTGATATCTGATTATAGTATCTTATCATTATAAAACGGCCAAATACAAAATTTGGGATTTCAAATCGTATTTTCGTTTCCAAGAATTGTGAGAAATTATCAAAAAAGTAAAAACCAGTTCTCGTGGCATAAGTTTAGCCAATACCTTATGAGCTCTTCCCATAATCAGAGAACTCTTAAAATATGCTAAAATTCTTTTTTATTAGAAATTTGGATCACGCATCATCATATTTAAGGGATCGATTGTGTTGGAAGAGCTCATAACATTTTAGCCAAAATTTTATTTGGCCAAACGTTTGAAAAAGGTTTTACTTATCTTCTCTTGACCTGTAATTTATTTTAATTATTTATACAGGGTGTAGAAATGCTTTACGCGCCATAGGGATTTCAATTGTAATTTCTTCATATGAAAATATTTGCTTCCCTAATTATTTTAGAGCAAATTTGTATGGAAGTTTTTGTAGAGAAAAAAATTCTGTATCCATTTAAGTCAGAATTTGTCATTTTACATTTCGGAAAACCGAAAATTTAAAGAAATAAAATACCATTTTTAGACAAATCAGCGGTGCCTTGAAATTACTAGATCATCTCAAAGCATCAACAAATTAGTTTGCTGTTTATTTGGTTGCCGTTACATTTGACAGATGCAAACAAATAAACAGCAAACTAATTTGTTGGTGCTTTGAGATGATTTAGTAATTTCAAGGCACCACTGATTTGTCTAAAAATGGTAATTTTTTTCTTTAAGTTTTCGGTTTTCCGAAATGTAAAATGACAAATGCTGGCTTAAATGGATACAGAATTTTTGTCTCTACAAAAAACTTCAATACAAGTTTGCTCTAAAATAATTAGGGAAGCAAATATTTTCATATGAAGAAATTACCATTGAAATCCCTATGGTGCGTAAAGCATTTCTACACCCTGTATAGGCTTTTATCTGAATATCCGTCCTTCTGTAAAGTTCTGGATATTTTCTTTGCACTTCAGTGCATTCTTTTTCTGACGGTAGTGTTCCTAACCGTAAATGATCAGCGAAGTGTTTTCTCACTACGTTCTTTTCCGGAGTTTTCCAAGTAACTCATCGAATCTTTTCTACAAAGAGATATAAAATTATTGTTAGTAACCATAGCTTATGAGAAAGCAAATTGTGGATATGCAAGTGGTTCTTTAAGTAATAAAATATGTATAAACATATTATTTAATATTTATGATATTAGGAAATGACATTGAAGGAAAGCAGGAAATATCGAAAATAAAAACAATCTTACTTTTTGTAGGAGTGGAATTAATTTTTTGCAATTCTGTTTCTTCACGGAGTACTTCGGGCGACGGCAAATATTCTGAACCAGAATCTTCAAATGGCTCCTCCAATTCAATATTCTGAACCAGAATCTTCAAATGGCTCCTCCAATTCATCGTCGGGGTCTTGGGAGTTACAATAATCCGCGTCTGTGTAAAAGAAGAAATTGTAATATATTGGCACTCCTAAAGCATTGGTTTTGTGATATTATAATTATATTTTTGAACTGCTTGTTTACTAATGATTATACAGTGTGTCTGCTTAAGTTTGCACCATATGGAAAACTTTTTTATTATAAATTTTACGAAAAAAAAATTTTAAGCCGAATACGAGGAATGTCAAAAAATATGAATTCTGCTCAAGAGTAAAGTACCTTTATTTGTGACAATATCAAAAATTGTCATTAAGAAAAGTTGATTAGATTCGAAAACTAAATTCAAATATCCAATTACACCTATCTACAATGATAATCAGGTTTTGATATTTTTCACATTTTTTTAAAGTTGTTTCATCATCAAAATAATGCAACATAGAGGTTACGAGACGTAAAGGTTATCAAAGTTTTAACGAATAAAGAGAGTTTCCGATATTGTCAAAAATTAAGTTTTCCATGCGAAACAACTTAAAAAAATGTGAAAAATATCTGATTTTTTGAGTCCTTCTGGTTTGAATCGCAAAAATCCTAGGAGTATTTCGTTATCCTTTGTATTGATATAGTCCTTTGGTCCTGGGGTCTTCTGGCTGATTGTAGGATTCTGTATGGGTCTCACGATATCTGTTTTGGAGATATTAACGATTTTATACAAAACAATGGTGAAGTAACAGAAAATAATTGAGTTAAAGGAAACGTTAAGAAAAAAATGTTTTTGTAAATTATCTTTCGAATGTAAAATGGTAGCGCTGGGTATTATCACTGTACAGGGTGTTGGACACCTGCAAATTTAATAATTCCCGATTATTTTTTAATGGAATGCCGTGTATATCCTTATATTTTTGAACAACGCTTTTAATAAGCTTTCATTTGATATCTTACTTCACATTCCTAAATTAAAGTGTTTTTCAAATATGCGAGTTTGAACAAAAAACAATTTAAGCCTTTTACGATGCTTTATTTCCAGGGTTAACAAACAAACGCCGTTAAAGTAATAATTTAAACATTTTAGCAAAACATAAAACCAGGTTTAGGAAATAAAAATGCAGTCATTGTTGTTGCAAGAAATAATAAACACGAAAAAAACGAGAAATGTAGAAGTAAATTAATTCCAGTATCAAATGAAATCAGATTTTAAAAAAATACTTACACCAAAATCCTATACGTAATTATGCTAGATATTTCAATATTTCTCCTGTTCGGTGGGTATTAAAACTACACAGAGAGACTTTGCAAATTCAACCATTTCCACTATTTTAAATAGACCACCATTTCTGTCTCTCTGTCTCCTAAATGCAATCGTTTAAAATTTAATTTTCTCCTGCCTTTGACGTTTGCTTGTGCCCCGGTCTATTTAAAAACATTATTAAATTTGCAAAAGTTGAGCACCCTGTATAACATTAATACACATTGAAAGCCACCATGTTACACTCGAATTCATGAATTCATAAAAAAAATTTTTTTGTAACGTTTTCTTTTATTCAATTGTTTTACTTACAGCAGCCTCCTGAAATTGAGCATTATTTTGTATAAAATCGGTAATATCTCCAAAACACTTGACGTTAGAGTGAACCGTTTTTATAAGCGATTTTTATATAACTGTTAGAGTCGACAAAATGTTCATCCAATATGTGGAAAAATTTGTTATCAGTAATAATGCATTAAGGGCAAATGGTTTTGCCGCTAAACATGTTTTACGAAATTTTTTTGTTTTGATAATGCCACGAGACAAACTAACTTGCTTAAATTCCCGAGCCGAACGCGAGCGAATTTGTCAAAGTTGGTTTCGAGGGTCATTGCCTAAAAAAACAACAAATCTTGAGTACAACATTTTCCGAGCAATATCGTGGCCCCCAAATACATTTTGTGGATCGTTTACCATATGTCAGTTCATATTGTATCGGTATTCAATGAATGTGACATTTATACTGATGCACAATGACAGGTTAAATGAGGTTTTTAAAATACCACCTTCAGAACCAACATATTTGGTAGTTGCCACGGCCTAAAATATAAACCGCTTCGCAATAAATAATACCCTGTCAATAATTGCGAAATAATTTTTATATTACACTAGAAGCCTTCAGCTAAAGTGTGTGCACATTTAGCCCCTAATATTAATAACTGAATGTGCAGCAATTTAAAAAAGAAAAATTCTTCGGCTTCTATGGGTCGTCCTGTAATCGTTTTTTATTTTCGGAGAAAATTGGCAGCTATCGAATGGTGCTTATGTAATTTCGGTACAATTAAAATTGACAAAAATATTCAACATTTTGTGCGCCCAAAAAAAGATCACCTTTAAAATTTATTTGCACATATTTGCAAGTGCAAAAAATTTTGCGTTCATATTGTGTGTGGTAGTATAACTCTTAGGGAACAAAATAAACCTATGCTGATTGCTGTATGACTTCTGCAAGCTGAGTAAATAAATTTCTGCGAAAACGATTTATGCAAAAAATAATCAACATTTTTGCAAATAATTCATATTCTTTTTTGGGTATTTCGCCACTCTGCAAATTAAAATTATTAAATAACGTATTAAATAACGAACGTTTCGAGGGACAATCTGCCCTCGTTGTCAACGAATAACAATTAAAAAGGAACAAGAAAACTTAGCTTTTTCACGGAAATTGAAAACCACCAACCTCCAATGAATTGCTTGACATTGACGTTTGTTGATTGTCTAAACCTACTTGATCTGATCTTTAAGAATCGATAGCCTATATCAGGAAACACAGACACATATATAAAAAACACGCCACATTTCCTTGAAAAATTGAAAGAAGCAAACATAAACACACAACACTTAATGGTTAGTTTTGATGTAGTTAGTCTCTTCATTAATGTTCCAGTAGACAAAACACTCAACATCATTAAACATAGGCTACAAAACGATAACACATTACATACACGAACAACATTAAATATTGATACCATTATGGAACTTTTAACACTATGCGTTAAAACGACATACTTTCAACTAAACAATGAATTTTACCAACACGATTTCGGGATGGCAATGGGTTCTCCTCTATCTCCTATTGTTAGTAACATTTTTATGGAAGACTTTGAACAACAACATGTCTACACATACACTAACAAACCAGTAGTTTGGTGGAGATATGTCGATGATGTTTTTGCAATTTGGGCTCATGCTATGGTTGAGGTGGACAAATTCCTTGAACATATTAACAGTAAAGAAACCTCCATCAAATTTACATTAGAAACAGAGCAAAACAATCAGTTACCTTTTCTTGATACACTAATCACACGCACAATAAATACATTTGAAACATCAGTATACCGTAAAAAAACCAACACTAATAGGTACTTACATTTTAACTCCAACCATCACAAAAACATAAAGACAGGTGTTGTAAAAAGTATTTACGACAGAGCCAAAGTTGTTTGCTCTAATGATGAAATTTTCAAAAAAGAGAAAGAATTTATTGTTAAGGTTTTACAAGATAATGCCACACGCGTACAAAGAAATGACACTCAAACATATTGTCACCACTGGGTTGTTGCGCACTAATTGTTCGTGTTTGCACTTAAACTTAACACTAAGGCGCAAGAGTCAATTAGAGTCTTACGTTACAGTAAATATGAAGGTGTTTATTATACGCAAGCAACACACATAAATATACGGTGGATACAAGTAAACACAAGTACACTTGGAGTTGTGTATTACAATACTCACATATGTTAGCAACGCATAGGGTAAACAGAAAGTGATAGCAAAAAAAACAATATTTCTCGGGGAGAAATCACAGCGGGCGTTTAAGTTAAAGTGAAATGTATTACGTCATGCTGACGTAATACGCAACAAACACTTAGCGCTCGTCACAAAGGTAGGTACAGAGTACAGTTATAAAAAAGGAGTGGCAACACAAGTGATGTTAAATAAAACGGTCACAGTGCTGACGCAACAAATTTACACAAAGAATCGCAAATATATATACACACTAAATATGGCACAGACAAATACATACAAAGAATACATGAATAGGCAAAGACACAAATATAACACACAAATATATACACCAATGTATACACACACTACGCTAACTTACAACTAAAAATTGTCCGCGCACAAAAAGAATGTCTAAAGTCCAACACTTGATATAGGCGATGCGGGAGCTTGCAGCTTGACAATCCAGCTAGGACGGCAGCGAAAGCTTTCTCTAAGGTGGCTAATACTCAGGTCTCAATCAGCCTACTCCTGAGTATTAGTTGCTTCTACTTGGGCCTCTATCTGCCTACTCCCAAGTGGAAACTGCCTTCTGCGTCTGAGCGACCGCCAAGAAGTGATTTTTGATGTAGCAGTTGCCTATATTTATACTATATCGTCCAGGCGGCCGAGGCTCCTATTGGTGGACGGGGTGACTCGTAATGAGCCATAATTTTTGTAGGCTCCACCCCTAACTTTGAAGTTGAGCGAGTTGAGCTCGGGCCTGGGACGGGAGAGGTCGGTCGACGGCTCGGTCCTGGATCCGGCGTGGGTTCTCGGGGCCGCTGGTCTGGAGGGGTGGATTGTCCTCCACCGGAGGGGGTTCCGCTGCTGCTGGTTCGGCGGGAGCTCGGCGGAGATCATTCAGATGGATCTTCGTGGGCTCGCCGTTTCGCATCCGAACGAAGTAGGTGTTTGGGCCTACTTCCTCAGTGATTTGATGGGGTCCTGTCCACTTCGGGTCGAAGTGCGACCGGGTTAGTGGTCGGGCTCGGGCCATCACTTGGTCCCCCGGGAGGTAGCGGTCCGGTTCGGGGTCGTCAAAGGCGTACCCCGAGCGGTACCGGTGCTGGTTCCGGTGTATCTGCTAAATACGCTGTTCGCGGGCGTCATTGTTGTTGTTGTTGGCGGTTGGCTGGGGTTCCTTGCCATTCGGCTGGGCGTGGCAACTCGTAGCCCAGCAGCACCTTGGATGGAGTGGTCCCCGTGGCCGCATTGCTCCGGGTCCGCAGGTTGTACAACACCGTGGATAGGAAGGTATCCCATAGTGCTGGGTCCTTCCCATGGGTATGGACCCGTAGCCCCTTCTTGATTTCCTGGTTGCGCCTCTCGACCGGGTTAGCCTGGGGATGGTAGATCCTTGTGGTCTAGTGGAGGCATCCCCATCTGCGTAACGCGGCGTCCCAGGTAATCGACACGAACTGGGCTCCGTTGTCGGAGAGGATCGGTCTGGGGTATCCGTACCGGTGAAAGACCTCCTTCTCCAGCAGCTGAATCACGACCGGTGCAGGAGCGCTAGGCAGGGGAAATGCCTCTGTCCACCGGCTGAACATGTCGGTGACCACAAGGATCTGACGGTTCCCGGTCCGGCTGGTTACGTATGGGCCCATCATGTCCACGGAGATGGTATCCCATGATCGGCTGGGCTGGTGAGGCCGCAAGGGTGCCCTAGCTTGCAGAGGTCCCCTCTTGGTGGCGGCGCACGTCCAACAAGCGCGCACGTGGTTTCGGACGTTGTCTTCCAAGCGCGGCCAGAAATAACGTTGGGCGATCGCTCTTGTGGTCTCCTCGGCTCCTGGGTGTCCGGCGGTAGGCGCGTCTCCATCAGGGTGACGTGGCCATAGGCATCCGCCCTCCACGAGGTAGTCCCGGAGGATATGGGCCTCGCCGGCGTTTTCTGGCCCTTGCCTGTCTATTTCAAGCCATGTTCGTAGTAGGTTCGCAGCGTGTTGATTGGTCTGCTGGGCGTCCTTGACCTCGTCGACCAGGTTGATCAACTGAACGTGTGCTACCACTGGTTGGGGAGATGGTGAAGCTGCTGCCGTACCGTCGGGTGGTAACAGGCGGTTGTGGTCGATTGCCTCGTCCGGCACGTTCCCTTCGGCGGGGTTCCGTGACAAGTGGTCGGGGAGCTCGTTCGACCTCCCTGGGCAGTGGGCAATGTCAAACTGGAACTCTTGCAGCAGAAGGGACCAGCGTGTGAGTTTGGACTTGTGGTCCTTCATTGAGTCCAGCCACAAGAGCGCACGGTTGTCCGTCCTTAATGTGAACCGGCGGTCCTCCAGGTAGGGGCGGTAGCGCTTCACGGCCCAGATGACGGCGAGGCACTCTTGTTGACATGGTACCGCTGCTCAGCGTGGTTCAGCTTCGCGCTCGCGTAGCTTACGATGTGCTTGTTCCCGTCTACTTCCTGAAACAGCACCGCTGCGATACCCACGCCGCTGGCGTCCGTTTGCAGCACGAACGGTTGGGCGAAGTCCGGTCCGTGCCAGGTAAGGGGTTGAGTGATGGCGTGTTTAATAGCCTCGTACGCGTGCGCTGCTTCGGGTGTCCAGCGAAAGCGTTGCGTGGTTTTCAGCAGGTCCGTTAAGGGTGCTGTGACTTCGGCGCAACGTGGGATGTAGTCATGCAGCCAGTTGGAAAGGCCCAGAAAGCTGCGTAGCTGCTTCCGGGTTTGCGGCGTGTGAGCGGCCTGCAGGCTCTCCACGTGCTCGGGTCTAGGCTGGTTTCCATCGGCGGTGATCGTATGCCCCAGATAGGTCAACGTCTGGACCCCAAACTGACATTTCTCCAAGGACAGCTTGAGGTTGTGGTGCTGGAGGCGCTCCAGGACGAGGCGAAGGTGTCGGAGGTGCTCTTCCCAGTCCCTGGAGTAGATGACGATGTCATCGAGGTACACCAGTACAAAGTCACGTAAGTACCCGGGCAGCAGCACTTCCTGGGTCATCATTTTCTGGAATGTGGCGGACGCGTTCTTAAGGCCAAAGGGCATGTCCTTAAACTGGTATGCTGCTCCGTCAGGGGTGGAGAACGCCGTGAGTGGCTTGGTGCGTTCTCCCAGTGGGATTTGCCAGTACCCAGCCTTCAGGTCCAGCGTCGTGAAGACGGATGCCGTGCCCAGGTCCCGTAGCGTCTCGTGGATGATCGGCAGACTGGAGCTTTCGTCCTTCGTGAGGTTGTTGAGGCGGCGATAGTCCACGCAGAACCTCGGCTTGCCATCTTTCTTGGTCACGATGACGATGGGCGAACAATAGCTGGACGTGCTGGGTTCGATTACCCCGTCTGCCAGCATGGCCTCCACTTGCTCCGCGATGACTCGTTTCTTGTCCGGTGAGTATCGATACGGCGGTTGCCGAAATGGCTTATCTTCGACCAGCCGGACGTCCTGGAGTTCGTCTTTTATCCCTGGAGGAAATCCGTGCGAGACTTTTTGTAACTCGATAGCGGTGCTGTCCCTGGGGCGGGGTTGCTGACTCCAGTGGCTGGTTCGGCGAACATTTTTCCCAAAATGCACCGTTCGCCGATGGAGGTCCAAAACGGCGTGTTGTTCCTCCAGCCAGGGATAGCCCAGGATCATTGGGCTGATCAGGTCAGGCACCACCAGGAACTGAGAACGGAATTGATCTCGGCCGATGAGGTAGGACACCGAGGTTTCCCCCAGGATGTCCATGGTTTTGGAAGCGCTTGCTAGGCTTGCCATGGCTCCGGGATGCAGATGGTGGATCGCCTCTGCTAGGTCCTCCCGTATGAAATTGTGGGTGGCGGCCGAGTCCAGAAGGGCTTCGTGGGGAATCCCGGCGACAACGGCATTTAGTTTGGGCAAGCCGATTGTTCCACCTCCCGTTCGCAGCAGGATTACTGAGGTCGGTTGCTGCTGCTGCTCCCGGCCTGCTCCGCGTTTCCCGCCTGTGGTGCTGCGTTTAGGGTTGGGCAGTGGCGGTGATAATGTCTGCCTGGGCAGAATTGACACGGTGGTGGTGTCCTAGGTGTCGCCTCCGGTGCTGGTGTCTTGAGCTCTTTTGGTGCGCTGGAGGCGGCACCCTTGAGGTCTATTTCAGCCTGTTGTGCGTGTTCGATCAATTCTATCACGTCGCCTGGCGGAGGGTATAGAATTGGCGGTCGTAGGTGTGGCAACATCATGCTGATGTATAATCGGATGTCGCCCGCCTGTTGGATATTTAGGCGGGCGGCCAGGTCCTCTTTACGCTTCAGGAAATCCGATGCTGACTGGGAGTTCTCTTGTTTGCGGCCGTAATATTCCGCGTTGAGCTGGGCAGTAATCACAGGGTCGTTGTATTTTCTTAACAGCAACTCCTTGCACCTGCTGAAGCTAGCTTTCTGTCCGGAGTACGCACTCCACCAGACGGCGGCGTTGCCTTGCAGTTGGTTAGCTGCTTGGATAGTACGCTCTGCTTCCGGTAGGTTTTGGATTGTTATCTCGATGGCATCGAGGAATGCTTGGGGGTCCTCGATGGTTTTCCCGTGGAATTGCGGCAGCTCGGGTGGTTGTGCCGTTTGTTGGTTTATCAGGAGTTGCCTCTCTGACATGTCGAGTATGTTTTTCTGGGCGCCACTGGATTTTTTAGGTTCCAGAACCTTGTTGCTCGGCTTGCTCTCTTCGGCCTTGGCATCGTCCGTCGATCGCGATCTCTGTCTCGTGGTGGGAGCCATGGTTCTCAGGGGATGTCGGTTCGGCACAGAGTCCTCTGTACAAGAAAGGCCCCACCCCTTGGGCTCGCCAATGGTCACCACTGGGTTGTTGCGCACTAATTGTTCGTGTTTGCACTTAAACTTAACACTAAGGCGCAAGAGTCAATTAGAGTCTTAAGTTACAGTAAAGATGAAGGTGTTTATTATACGCAAGCAACACACATAAATATACGGTGGATACAAGTAAGCACAAGTACACTTGGAGTTGTGTATTACAATACTCACATATGTTAGCAACGCATAGGGTAAACAGAAAGTGAAAGCAAATTCAATGAGTCTAAGCTGGCAGAACATGCTTGGGATAATAATCATAAAGTACACTGGAATAACACAAAGATCTTGTCTAAAGAATCAATGTCAACTAAACGTAAAATTAAGGAGACGGCATATATTTTACTTAACGAAGAAAAATGCGTGTCGTCTTTCTCAATATTTTTAGACACTAGTTGGCTATTGATTCTTAAAGATCAGATCAAGTAGGTTTAGATAATCAACAAACGTCAATGTCAAGCAATTCATTGGAGGTTGGTGGTTTTCAATCCGTGAAAAAGCTAAGTTTTCTTGTTCCTTTTTAATTGTTATTCGTTGACAACGAGGACAGATTGTCCCTCGAAACGTTCGTTATTTAATACGTTATTTAATAATTTTAATTTGCAGTGGCGAAATACCCAAAAAAGAATATGAATTATTATATATTCACGCCACAAAGAAGTTTCAGGGATAATTTTTGCAAATTTTAAAATCATGCGTTTTCTGCTCATCGAGTACTATGCTTTCGGAAAATTTGAACGTTATATAGGTTTTTTTTTAAAAGTTAAGAACAATTGAATAATCGGTCATTTTTAGCGGTTTTTTAGCGATAACTTTTTTTCTAGTGAATCGATTTTGACCATCGACAGCTTAATTTATTTGCCTTTTTAAACTACATAAGCCTATTTTTGTTGGAAAAAATTCATGGCTTTTTTGCTCTTTTATAAGCAAAAAATTTTGTCCATTACTTTGACCGCAATTTTGAATCGCTTCTCCACTGAGTCAGCTGTTACTTTTTAGTTCATTCAATTCTACGTGATTTGCTCTATAAAACTACATGCTTACTTTTCAGATAGTATTTTTGTCAAAAAAACGAGGTATTTTCGACAATTTGATTGGCCTAAGTTCTGAACGCAAATTCAAAGTTAAAACTTGAAAATTCTTTTCACCGTAAGTTGGAACCTAAAATCTCAGCAGGTTTCCAAAAGAATGGTTAGACTCTCTATAATTATCAGTATTTTTCAATATGCATTAAAATATCTGATTTATTTACCGAAATTTTCCCTAAAATATGACAGATTACAAGTAAATTTTAAGTCATTAACCGGTATAGTATAACAAGTATAGTATTTTCTTTTTGTTGTTTTCGTCATTCAATTTCAATTTTCAAAGTTTATTCAGCTCGGTCTATACAAAAAATTATACTAAACCTAACCGACTACCGTTTAGGGGACTACCTCTCTTCGGCTTTGTACAGAATTATTTGGGCTTAACAAAAATACATTTTCTTTTAGTTTTTAGCTTACGATATTTCAGGTTTACAATATTTTGGTTTTAACTTAAGATATAGTGTTGCATGCTTACAGAAATAAAAATTAAACTTAAGATATTTCATTTAACAGGATTTGGTTTTAAGATATTGGATTTAACATATATACAAGATCTATACAAGAAAATTTACAGAGACATCTGGATCATCGGAGGTTGAGGGGAACGTTTTCTAAGAAGTCTTGGAAGTCCTCGGGAAGATCTTCAGCGTCGCCGAGAAGGATGGCGGGGGGGAAACCTCTTCTGCGTCCTGGGTCTCCTGGTTTGGAATGCCGGGGTCCTGAGGATAGTGACGGTGTGCTGGTGGTCCTCCTCTATCGCTCGTTGCACGAATCGGCCTCGGTTTTCGGAGAGTCTGCCATCTATAGGGGGGTGCCAGCAAGGTTGCAAACCTTCTGAGAGGGATGAAACCAGTTCAGGTGCAGCATCTTCCTGGCGACGGCCCTCTCCTTTGCCCTTAGCCTCTTCATGCTGGAGCGAGGTGGAGCGCTAAAACAGATAAAACGATAATGAATAATAGGTCGAATAAATGTCTTGTAGGTGTGGATGAGGGTGCGGGGGTGGCAGCCTCCAAAGCTGCCTCGGAGTGCGGAGAGAATGGCACTCCTCTTAATAGAGTCGAGGCATCTTTGAAGCTCGGGGAGCCAGTTCAGGGTGGAAGTAAAATGAACCCCCAGATAGATGACTGAAGTGGAGAGCTCTAGCCTAGAGTTCCATAATGTCAAGGCGACGTTGTTGGGGTCCAGTGAAGGTCTGTTGTGGTGACGTGGGTTTTTAAACAAGATGGCCTGGGTTTTGTTCGGATTGGGTTTGATTCTCCAGCGCTGAAACCAGCGTTCGAGGATCAGAAGTGACTGGGACAGAAGGTTGCAGGCGCGGGCGCTGCTGATGGCTTTGACCCAGATGGCGGTGTCATCTGCGTACTGAAAAAGTTGGACTCTTGGGTTGGGCGGAAATGGAATGTCGGCGCAGAAGGTGATGAAGAGCAGGGGTTCCGGGCAATTCACCGAAAACAGTTCACCGAAAACAATTTACCGAAAACAGTTCACCGAAAAACAATTTACCGAAAGAACAATTCACCGAAAGAACAGTTCACCTAAAATTCCTTATATTATATAAATATACCTAAAATTTTAGATATGTTATATATTATTTTGGTACTTTTGTAAAGAATATCCTTCTAACATATATTGGTGTAAACTTCCCTTCACACTTTATCAAGGCTTAGGACTTGCAGCAAATGCTGGCGTGTTTAAAAGTTTTTTTTTGTTTTTATAGTTTTTTTTTGTTTTGTTGTTTTTATAGTTTTTTTTTGTTTTTTTGTTTTTATAGGTTTTTTTTTGTTTTTTTGTTTTTATAGTTTTTTTTTTGTTTTTTTGTTTTTATGAAGTTTGTTCAATCAATATCAATATCCCAAATTGTGGGCTATACCGCGTAAGAATTCATTCAAATTTACAATATTGTACTCTTCAACAATTCTTAATATCCTTTCGGCACAGTCCCTGTACTTCTTGCGGGCAGGCGGGGGTTCGATTCCTGCAACATATTGCTCAACTTGGAGTTCGTGTAAACTTTGCTCCCTCTGGATGGCTTCAACAAACTTCCAAATATTGGGGTGCTCAGAGGAAATTTGCTGCTCAAAGCCTCGATGCCAGCCTTCTATAGCATTGTTCGTTTTGGGCAAGCCTAGACGTACTCCTTCTACACAGTTCCACATGTCGTGCGAAAAAAGTGGTGGACGGGGGCGAACTCTTTGTGGACGCCCAACCCAGGTGTCTTCGAAATAGTCCATTACCGGTTGTGCTTCTGGGGGTAAAATGTTTTCGTCACAAAGCATTTCAAATGCACGAACCACGTCTGCTGTAGGAACATATGCTATTGCGGCTAATAACCGCATTTTCAGAGCAAAATCTGCATCTGTTTCATACCTCTGTTTAAGGCCTTCGGATTGAATCTTACGGTTTATGCATTGGGAAAAATGGAAAAAACACCCCCGATGTCTGGACTGAGGGAATTCTTCAGTAATAGCGCTTATCATTCCAGTTTCAAAATCAGTCATAATTGATGCTGGTGTAACTCCTGGGAGAAGCTCTTTTATTTTCTGGAGTAATCGAACGTAGGTAACTCGTGGTTTTGTCCGGTAGCAAAGCGTAGATTAGAGGAATAGCTACATTACTTTTTAACCCATGTAGTGTATAAAGCTGACAGAACAGGTGCGGTACAGTTTTGAACGTACCATCTGCGTACCAGTGGTCAGCCTGAGCTAGAAGTTGGAGATTTCTCCTCGTACAAAACATCAATATCCGGTCTTCATCAAGTCCTGAATCGAACATCAAAAAGTCTTCCCCGTTTTTTGTTATTTTATATTCTTGGGGAAAAACAATGTCGCTGCGCCGAATAGGCAATGCTGGGGCAACCTCATCCCTGGTTCGTATTTTGCGTATTGTTCTTTTCATGCTGCTTACCTTCCCAAGCCTACTTGCTGCTGCCTGGCTGACTCCATTTGATACAACATTTGATATTATGTAATGTGGTGCATCTCGAGTTCTTCTGGCGTCATCGCGTATGGTGGTCATCACTTGCATTTTTTCTACATGCGCAGCATCAGCGAGATGATTATGTGTTCCACTTCTTTTAATAACACTGTCATCCAGTGTTATCATGCGTGCAGCACACTTAACTTTGTGGTAACTTTCACACTTCCAATATATCTTTGAATCAACTTTTCTATCCGTATAGAAGAAGTGACCTTCGTCAAACAACAAGCGTTTGCCTTTTTCACTGGTTACGTATTCGAGAGCCATTTCGAACTTCACTCTAGCAAAATTTTCTATAAACTAAACTCAATTAGGGAAATACTTATTTATTTATTTATTAGTAATACAACTTAATGACAATAATCTACTTTCTAATGAAAAGTAAATGTGAAGCAATTAGGGAAATATGTTTGGAATCCTCTTTTAGTGATTTAAACTTTCAGCAATACAACTTAATCTACTTTTATAATATAAAGTAATACGAGTTAATGATAATTACTAATGGCCCTCATTAACTTGAACGATTAGTTTTTAACGACCTTATAAGGTTTCTAAATTTTGGTGTGTCGAAAACATATCAAGAATTGTTGGAGACTACAATAACGACAACATACCTTAGAAAAATGGATTTTAGGTGAATTGTTCTTTCGGTGAATTGTTCCTTCGGTAAATTGTTTTTCGGTGAACTGTTTTCGGTAAAATGTTTTCGGTAAACTGTTTTCGGTGAATTGCCCTAGATCCGAAGAGCAGAGGGGCGAGAATCGAGCCTTGAGGAACACCGGCTTTTGGGGAGAACAATCTTGAGGTTTTTCCGCGGACTGACGTAGTGTTGGCTGGAGCATAGGTAACTGTTAATGATACGGACAAAGAAAGGATGGTCGTGAAAGTCCAAAAGCTTTTTCAGCAGACCGGCATGCCACACTGAGTCAAAAGCTCTCTCAATGTCCAGCATGACGACGAGGAGGCATTTACCGGAGTTGATGGCGAGAGTGGCGTCGGTTTGGAGCTGAAGCAGAAGGTTGGTGGTGCTTCGTTGAGGACGAAAACCATATTGGAAGTCGGGAATGACGCTGTGAACCTCTAGAAATTGTCGAAGCCTGGAAGCAAGGATCTTTTCGAAAGTTTTGCGCAGAACATTGAGAAGGGCGATTGGGCGATAAGATGAGGGAAGGTTGGGATCCTTGCGGGGCTTCGGTAGCATCACCACATTGGCTGTTTTCCAAGCGAAAGGAAAGTGGCCGGAACGGAGGCAGCAGTTGAAAAGCAAAGTGAGGAGGGTGATAGCTACAGCGGGAAGTTGACGAAGAGTTCGACGGGTGAGCCCGTCGTTCGCGGGGGCGGTGTTTTTTCCAGACGCCAGGGCGTCCAGGACTTCCTGCTCCTCAATGAGAAGAAGGTTGATGTCAGGAATGGCCTGGGCTGGAGGAATGAGACGAAGTGGACGAATACTGGGATTGCCAGCAAGGTTTTGATGAACTTGGACATAGTTTGAAAGAAGTTGGGGTCGTTCGGCACTTGATGAACCTGTTCCAAGGTGTCGGTAAAGATGTCGGACTGTCGTTGAGGGTCTACCACAACCTCGCCACCATGGTGGAGCGGAACCCCAGAAGGGCGTCGCTGCCCCGTGAGGCCTTTCAGCTTCCTTCAGAATCTCGCCCCCTCACGATAGTCGAGGCCAGAACAGATTGTCCTCCAACGCTGTTCCCGAAATCTGGTGGTTTGGAGACGAACGATGGCGTTGAGGCGATTCCATTGGGTCTTGATTTGGGGATCTCTGGTACGAGTGAAAAGCTGATAAAGGCGCCGCTTTTCGCGGATGAGGGCGATGACTTGAGGTGGAAGAGGTGGACGGCTGATGTTGATGGCCTTGGTAGGGCCCGATTGATGAACAGCTTCTTTGATGGTAGTGGAGAGAAGGTCGATAGTGGCATGAACTTCTTGGGTGTTGGTGGGGGGGGGATGTTTTGGAGGCGATCTAGAAACTCCCGAAAGTCATCCCAGCGAGCGTTGTTCCAGTTCCGAATGGTTCTAAAACCCTGGCGAGGAGGTGGAGAAGCCATGATGTCTGTGGATGCTACGACAGGGAGGTGGTCGCTGGTGACAGAAGTGCCAATAAAGGCCTCGGCAGTGAAGTGTGGTGCCAGTCGATCAGTGACGATGATATGATCGATTATGGAGCATCCGAGATGGGAAATAAATGTCGTAGCTTGGTTGGGAATTCTGAAGAGGTCTAGAAGAAGAAGACAATTGGTAAGTTCGGCCCCTTGATGTTCGTGGCGATGTCGCCGAAATTAGTGTTTCTGGCGTTGAAATCTCCCATGATAATGGATCTACGGTGGGCGGCTGCGAATTCCAGAAGGTTTTTTGGAAGGGGATCATTAGGGGGGACGTACAAACTGAAGACCTGGATAGGGCCTAACGGCGTGTGAAGAATCGCCGCGCAGCAATGAAGATCTGAAAATTCCTCTGGAAGATCTAGGGAAGAAGATGGAAGGCGATCATCGATGGCAAGAGCGACGCCTGCTCTTTCTCTGGGGCCATCTTTTCGAAAGAGGGAAGAGTTAGAGATTGTGTGGGCTTCAAATGGGTCTCTGTGACGGAGAGGAATGTTCTCGGCTTGAACCAGGTTCTCCATAAGAGGACGTTTCCTGTTCCAGCCGTTGGTGTTAATCGTAGCGATTTGTAGATCCATAAACGACATTGACGTGAGAGGTGGACAAGGAGAAGAAGCAGTTTACACCAATGATACGTGCAGCCAGTTGCCCGCATAAGAGGCAGCAAACTGCAGGCCAAAGAATTGGAAGATGAGAGGCTTTAAGACCTGCTGAATTCTGCCGCGCAGGTCTGGGAATAGGTTGGCGAGAGTGTTCTTAAGGAAGCGGATGATTCTGTGAACAGTGGGATCATCAGCCTTGGAGAAATCCTCAGCGAGGGGGGCATCAGCCGTCTTCAGGGGAGCGGCGGAGTCGACCGTTGCGGCCTCAGTAGGGCGATTGGGGCATTTTGCGGAAAAGGCAACGTGGTCACCGTTGCAGTTTCCGCACTTGGGCGTGGCATGGGGTGTGTAGGAGGAAGTGTTGTGGTCCCCACCACAGACTCCACAAACAGACTTCCTCTCTTGGCAGCTGGAGGTTACGTGGTCGAATTTGAGGCATCGGCCACATTGGACTCGTTGAGGTTTGGGAGGATTGGAGGGTTCTGCAGGGTAAGAATGGTGAAACATTCGTAACCCGCTGGAGAGGAGAGTGTCCAAGGTGGATTGCGAGTTGGTGGCGATTCGAAACAACCTGGTTTCTTGGTCAGTGGCCTTGGAACGGATGGGCCAGGTATTATTGAACTCAAGGCCAGCTTGGCGGAGGGCTTCCTTCACGACTTTGGCGGAGACGTCTAACTCTACTCCTCGCAGGACGCAGGAGAAAGTAGGAAGACGGGGGGCGATGTTGCGGCGATCTGGGCCGGAGTGTGACGAAATTTTTAAGGGACGGCCAACGTGATGAGAAACGGTCTGAAGTTTTGTGTCGAGGTCGGGGCAAGGAGAGCTGACACGTGCAGTGCCGTTGTTGAATTCGGAGATGGAGGTGATGATAAACCCGGGACTTTTTTTTTGAGGTAAGATTCAATAGCTTTTGGCGTTGAAGCATCCTTCGAGAGGCCAGAGATAAGGCAGGTTTTATTGGTTGTTGGGCCAATGGAGTTATTCGAAAGTAGAGAGATAATGGGCATTCTAACTCACTTTTGGGGGCGTTTTCCCATGTTATTCTTATGGGGCGAATTTCGATCGTGCAGGGCAAATATCTCTGGTTTGGCTTATGCTAGGAAGCTGGTGTAAGTTTTATTTTGTAGCTGTGAAGATTTGTGACTAACGTTTTTGTTAAAATCTCGATTGATTGTTTATTAGCGTAAATATAAACAATTGAAATTTGCACTATTCTGGGTATTTTCCATGACGTCACTAGGAGGCAACGCCTGAAAGCGCGGGAGAATGCGACGGTGCTGCCATCTGGTGGCGTTTCGAGTAAAGTTTATGTAGGAATCTATGTAGGGATTTATTTTTTTGGTTTGTTTCCGTGCTCCTCGCGACGGTGCTGTGTGGGCCATCTGGTAGCGATTCTCGTAAAGTTTATGTAGGAATCTATCATGTGGTGTCGCTTCGAGTCACCACTATGTAGGGATTTATTTTTTTTGGTTTGTTTCCGTGCTCGTGTGATAAATAATTGATGCATTTTGAGTGTGTTTTGTATTTAAAACTGCGTTTTGTTGCGTGCGAAAATAGGATGTTAGATCTCTCGTTTGAAAAGCTTGGATTTGCGAAAGTTATAAACGCCTAATGTTTGCGAACTTTATTATAAATAATTGTTCTGACGTCGTCACGTAGTTATGGCTGCTGAGCATTCGAACGCGCACAGCATCGAAGTTGCGAAGCTCTGACGTCACGATGCTTTGGGGGGGGCGTGCGTAATTTGATATGTGGCATCTGGTTTATGTCTTGATAAGCGACGTTTGGTTTTATGTATTAGTCAGAACCTTTTGCATTGTATTAGTATATTAAAGTATTTGACTTGAGTAACATGGATTCATCGCTTAAATATTTGCTCACTTCCTTAAATGCTATAGGTTTGTCTAATAAAAAACCAATTTTGAAAATAGATGAACTGGTATTGGATTATTACTACCCACTAGTGCAAGTGCGATCAACGAAAACTAGAACGAGGGACTGTGCCGTTTTAGCTGAATTGGAAGACCACGTAGTATTTTTGCCGAAACGAATAAGTGATTTTTTTGCAGACAGATCTGTAAATCTCGAGAAAATTAATACTCTAAATTTATATTTGGTTTATCGGGGAACAAAAGTTGATAGTACATCTTGGAAAACTGTTCATCTAGTAGAATTTGTACCTAGGCAGTGGGCAAACGAAAATGATAACGATGGTTCGATACCTATAATTAGAGATTGTATCGAATGTCGTACATCATTTTATACTCAGTAACCATGATGAAGCTATCGACGATAGCTTTATTGCTTGCAACCATAACCTATGATAATAAAGTTTTAATATCACATCCTGTGGGCTGTACAGATGGTTACATAAGCATTCTACATTCAAACGACGTTTTGCAAACATCGATCTCACCGGAAATATGGACAAGGATGGAACCTAAGATGATAAATAACAGTTATGTTTTCGTACACAATTTGATTCAGAGTTCTGCTCGAGACGTTAGTTACCGATATCTAATGGTTAAAACAAGATTTTTCTATCCAAACCAAAGTTGGCACGATTCGAAATGGATACCGCTCCTATGGAACACCACATCACGTATCTCTCCTAACGATAATATAAGCATTGTTGTACCAATATTAATTCTTGAGATAATTCAGTTTGTATGTACTTGTGCCACTTTAATTTCTTATGTTTTATATAAATGGCGTTTTAATGTAGAGTAAGAAATAAAAGTTTTGTAAAGTTTTTGTATTTGTTTTTAATTTTAATAAAATATACAGTTAAAAATAATAAGCATCACTTGTTAACTAAATTATTAAACAGATAATTAACAGTATTAAGTGAACAGCGACACATATTCAAATTATGAGCAAAACATGGTGGTTTCCAGTCTTGGATTGCTTCGGTGCTCGTGTTCTCCATATTGATGACGCGCAATGTGGTGTGTTGTTTTAAATAGTTGGCCACTACGTTTCCCTTACAGTAGATAATTTTATCACGTTCACCAACTTGTCGTAGAATAGCATCAATTTCAGATAATTCCACAGATCCGGAAGCCCAAGGAATGCCGTGTCGAGTTTTCGTGAAATACTTGACAGAACATTGTTGTCGTGGTCCAAGTTCTCGAAACATGCATGGTGGTTTGAAAATATAATGAGCACAACGTTCTCCATCGGTAACAGCCATTTCCTTGGGTGTAAATTGAGGCAACAGATATCCTTCCATATCAATCACCAACATTTTTTTTATAGAGTTGTTACAATACCCGAATGAGGCTCGTATTTGGTAATAGTGTCGTGAATTAACACTACGTAAGCGAAGGTGCCGACAGGGAAAGCTGATCGCGCCTCTACCTCTATGGATATACTGACCGTTCCTGCTTGAACGGCTTCGTCTTGCGCAGTCATGTCAACAACAAAGAGGGGATTCTGTAGATATTCCGTATAGCTAAGTAGCGGATGGGCATGTGCGGTACCATAATAGGAATTTTGAAAGTCGCAGTATGATTTGTAAGCTTCGATGAAGTTTCCATTTGCATAATTCAAATTTAATCTTCTGTTCGGATAGGGACGACCGTTAAGATATATTGTAATATTGCTGATATTGATGTGGTCAAAGATGCTCGCATCTTTATCGGTTTTATTGTCTCTAAGTGTTTGAAAACCGACAATACAATGATGCGGTCGTTCGAACGCCTTTATCGATCCTAAATCAAAAACATCTTGAGCACCAATTCTAAGTCCCGGTATCAACGTAGTATTTCGTACACGGTAAGCCATAGTTATGGCTTTATTCTGTTTGATGTTGCTTAATAGTTGTAATTTTGCACGATCGCTCAGTGTGTAATTTGGTACAACCCATTCGAGATTTGTAAGAGTTATGGTAGCATCAGTTTCACCTTTGTAGCAATTCTTGTCGGACATAGAACGGATAAGAATAATTTGAAGCTTTAACCAGATCAGCGTTTTTACATAATCTTCCGCGAAACCGAACCAAAACGATAAGGGAACGTTAACGGAAAATGTTTTATTGGCGACGTTAACAGTAGGTAGTAATTCAACGGTATTAGAAATCGGTTTTATCCAACCGGCAGTTCCCAAAGCTCGACTGTAATCTGCGTTGTAGGAAACCATATTTTTCATTGTCGAAGTCTGGCCGGTCTTGCGTACACATTCTGTAACGACATCGTTCAAGGTCAATTTAATTTCTTCGAATAGAAACGAAGCAAAATTATTGGTTAGAGCACAAGTTTTCTCATTGTCAGCTAATTCATATGTTCCCTCGATATTTAGAAAACTGTTACAGATCGAGTTTATACCGTCACGTTGTTCTATCGATATTCTTATCTCGTCGGTAGGTTTGTAAGTTTCTACTCTGGCAGGTGGTTTGTGAACAATCCATTTTTCTTCGATGATATCGTTGTCAATAACTATGTCTTCAAAAACGTTTAACTTTGACGCCATTTTTTATTAACAATAAGTCCTAGAGATTTTAAAAATCGCAAGTCTTCAGCTTTTAACGGACGCAGAGGCGCACGTGGAATGAGTTTCTTCACTTTTACGCTTCTCTTTTTATACATTCCGTCACCGCTTCGTACCTTCTTTATTTTCTTATTTTTCTTTTTTCTGTTGCTATTGTTGGTGTTAGTCGAGAGCAAATTTGGTGAAAATTAATACCCATTGTTCCTAATTTTTTTCAATTCCAATCTAACGGTAATCGGTTCTTCGCCAAAATTTATTAGTTGTCCTTGTTGATCCGTTAACTTCAATGTAATGTTATCTATTCGATCGACGATGACTGGCAAGTAAATAACGTTAGTAGGAGTTTCTTTCACTTGTTCACCAGGTTCTACATCTAACGCAAATTCGTGAAGAGTGTGCGCAGAATCGCCGTTTAAATACGCGCCACCAGTTAGATTACACTCGACACGTATATTTGTAGCGGGCGCAATTTGAACAGGTAAATCTGATTCGTTACGTAATGTAGGATTCAGTATTCGTTTGGAGAAGCCGAGCATATATCCTATCGAGTCTGTAGGTTGAAAATCAATGTAGTATTTGCTTTTAATCTCGCATTTTAATGTGTTCGAATTGGCCTTAAGAGAGAACAGAATCGTATTTTCTTTGCTCCCAGTATTTTCGATTAAGACTCTGTTTATGTAGTCGTTTAAGGCCACGATTTCGTATGCACCGGACGGTATAGTTATTACATGATCATTATTTGTAGGTTGGAGGTTCTCTCTCAAATAAATTTTATTGTTGCCTTCGAAGATGTTTTGTACCGCGTTAAAAGTATATAATCCCAGTAACCCTACTTTATACGAGTATATCGGATCTAGTAGAATCGGGGGATAATAATTACTGCTGAGGTAATTACCCTTACCAGTCAGGGTGAACGTTTCGGACATGATTGAAAGAAATCGTAAAACGTTAGACATATTTATTAAGCAAGAATCTAATACAGAGGTGTCCACAATTATAGGAATTATAACGTTGATATCTATCGTAATTATACATAATTTTAGTATCGGGTCCAAAATAATTGATTAGTTCTTTAGGCGGTTTAAGATTTCCAAAACCGTCAAAAGTATTTCACCATAGGTCCGCGTTTTTTGTACGTAACCCAATGCGTGCCCTCTCCATCGCTTCCATCGAGATTTATAATTGCGCTCTCGTTTTTCCAAGGTCGTCTCCCTCCATTTAGTTCGTCACGCATAAACACCCCACGAAAATATGGAATGCGAACTTTGGCAGCAATGGAATATAGATCCCGGTTCGTTAGAGCACGCCCGGGTAATTTTATGAGTTTTTTGGTTTCTTGGTAAGGTATAGTCCCATTCCTTTATTTCTGCGTCGTAAATATAGTCCATTGCCGCGTTTTAACTGAATTTCTTCCATATGTTTGTTGTGACGCTGCAGTTCTTTTAGTTTGTCCTTTGCAGCGTTAACTTCTTGAATAGTTTTTACGACGCCAGCGGCGCCCCCGGTCAAAGCACCGAGTGCACTCAAACCTCCAAATATGGCCGGTAGAAAAGGTATAATCCCTCCTGTCTTTGTGGGTATTGGTATAACACGTGGGCGTCGTATCGATTCTTCCCCGCCGGCTTCTTTGATGGCTCTCTTTGCAATCAAAATTGAGGTCTTGGCGGCCGCATTTAGGGTTATCGGTTTTCTGAGCTTCTTAATTGCCTTTTTTGATTCTTTAATTATACTGCCGAACGCTTTCAGTTTTTTAGTTCCCATACCCACTTTTTGTTTCGCTTTCATCACATTGGCAACCATCAGAGCGGCTGCTTTCTCTCCGAAACTGGCGTCTTTTGATTTCACGCGTTGCCACGCTTTTTCCTCGAGTACGGCGTCGGCTTTGTGTCGTGACGGTAAATCTTGATGTTTCGCGTATGCCAAATCGTGCTCCTTACACGAAGCGTCGAGCTTGTTGATTCCCGGGTCTCCTCGACTCAACCTTTTAGCGATTTTGGTGCCCGGACCGCACCACTGATAACCTCCAGGTATATGGAGTTCGAACGGTAGTTTGTTTATAAGAGAGTTTATAACACCCGCACCGCGAGAGCGTTTAACCATTTTTAAAGCAACCGGCTAACTGTAATCGATATTTATATTCACCCTAGCAACAAACAAAATGAAAATCGTTAAGCATAATAAAAGGTTGTCGGTTTACAACTTCGACACGGTGTGTCGTCATCAACGTGCGCTCAAAAAACCGTTTAGGAAAAACGGGCCTTTATTTCCCGATACTGTTCGTTGCATCGTATGCGGAAGAAGTAACACCGGAAAGACGAATGCAGTCCTATCATTGATCGTTAGTCCAGAAGGAATTAAATTCGAAAACATCTACGTTTACAGCAAGTCGCTCCATCAATGGAAATACGTGCTTCTCAGTATATTAATAAAAATGGTAAAAGGATTGGGATACTACACGTTTAGAGAAAACGAAGAAGTCATAAAACCGAGCGAGGCAAAACGGAATTCTGTGTTTCTGTTTGACGATGTGGCATGCGATAATCAATGGCCTATGAGATATTATTTTAGTATGGGAAGACATCATGACGTCGATAGTTTTTACATCTGTCAGTCTTACGCTAGAATACCTAAACATCTATTGAGAGACAACGCAAACGTGCTACTTCTATTTGAACAAGACGATTTAAATTTAAATCACGTATATAAAGATCACGTAGGAACGGACATGACATTTGCAAAATTTAAAGAAATGTGTGGGGAATGTTGGAAGACACCTTTCGGATTCTTAATGATTAATAAGGACAGCGATATTAATGCGGGCAGATACAGAAAAAACTTTGATAGTTTCATATCTTTATAGAAGGCGTATTTCGCTTCTTCACTTCATTATTTGTTGTGCATCGACATGAAAAGCAACATGATGACTTCTAAAGATGAACAGATAAAAAAAGATTTATTATCGATTAGTAACGATATAAGAAAAAAATATCGAACTCTAAAGCTGGGTACCCAACAACAAGAATCCGAGTACAAAACAAAACATAAACAACTACTGGAACCGATAATTGACATTGCAAAGACAATAAAATCGCGCAAGAAAAAATCTATTGTTCCTTCAACGATAACTGATGCCAAAGAAGAAGAGAAAGAAGAAGAAGAGGAAGAAGAGACTAAAGAAGATCAAATACCAGATACTTTAGCGACAGTGAGAAGTTTCTTTAAAAAAATCAACAAAACATCCGGGTTGTCTCCAAGTTCCTCAAAATCTGAACCAAGTCCCAACGAAGGTGATGTAATAAGCGAATTATCGAAACCGAGTAGTCAATTTTTCTTCGAACAATATCATCCTTTACCAAAAAAATATGTCAATCTTCTGTTACGTAACCAAAGAGATCTAGATAAATCACCGTTTGGAGTAAAATATGACGTCTCTGCAGATAAATGGTATTTTGGAGATGGTCCTATAGACATACTTAACATGCAGCGTCATTTTAAAGTAAAAGGACGTAGATATGATGGTACAGATGGGTTGTATTAACTGCTGACGTTAAAAAGACCTACCGATTATACTGATCAAGACGTTCAAAACTACATAAGCATTATACTAGCTACGAATGCTCATAAAAAAGATAGTAATCCCGGGGGATCGCGTGTGGGTCATGGTGGTTATAAGTATGTTAACATTATAAAACCTTCTTTAACTCGAAGAGGATATGGTTATGATTATAGTGGGGGAACCGATATATTAAAAGAAGCTAATGACAATCGTGTAGAGCATATACATTGGGACGATCCGTCCGAGCTAATAAGCAGACTAAGATTATTATACGCGTCACAAGGTGCCGGTCACTCAAACCATCACATCGAAATTGTGAGTATTATAGAAGAATTAGTAGAAGCAGGAATAGTAAAATATCAAAGGAAAAAATGCCAATAGACAAATTTGGACGTTATGTTGGGACAACGGGGGATAAACGGCGTAGCGTTTATTCATACGATTTACCCGAGAATGTTGCTACAAAACAATACGTTTATAACAGACTTGTAAGATTTAAAAAGGAACAAGAAACAGCAATTAAGGAAGTAAACAAATTTTATACGGATCGAATAGATTCGCTATTAGTAAAAATGAACACCATTCATCAATCTCTCGCACCATTGGTGGAAGGATACAAACAAGGTAATCTTATTTGGCATGAAGACGTACAAGGGAAACTTAAAGAAGCACGTCTGCAGTACGAACGTATTCTTCAAGATACCGCCATCAATCTCATAAACGAAGCTGAAACAAGATTAAAAAATCAACTTATAAAAGATGTTACATTTTATACCAATCAAATAGACTCCAGTCAAAGAAGTATAAATGAGGCACTTCGAGAACTCGCACCTCTAGTAGAAAGTTATAAACAGGGTAAACTATTTCATTACGAAGACGTGGACTTAAAACTTAAAGAATCACGTCTTATATATGAACAAAAACTTTCTGAAACCTCAACTATTATTATAGAGAGCGCCAAATCACAAATAGAAACCAAACTTAACGAAATTGACGAAATATTCTCGAGAAAAGTCGAAAAATCCCAACAAGACTGCGAGAACACTTTAAAATTGTTGGCATCGTCTCTTATTAAAAATACGACTTCTAAAATCGCTCAAATAGAAAAAAGACTAGGAATACGAGATGACTAAGAATGAAGATATAATTAATGAACTATATCGACCAGCAAGAAAAAAATTTCCACGTCTTCGAACCGATATCAGAGCTTTCAATGAAACCTATCAAATCGATCTTTTCGAGTTAATTCCTTACGCTCGCTTCAATAAGGGTTATAAATATGTTTTAACCGTTATTGATACGTATTCCAAGTATTTGTGGGCAAGAGCTTTAAAATCGAAAACTGGTGAAGAGGTTAGTCGTGCTATGGAATCGATTTTAAAAACGAATGGAAGAGGAGCTCCCATACACATTCAATCTGATCACGGGAAGGAATTTTACAATCCACAATTTCAAAGATTAATGAGAAAATATGGCATAAATCATTTCTCAACTTATTCATCTTTGAAAGCAACAATTATAGAGCGTGTTATTCGTACTATTAAAACGTGGTTATTTAAACAGTTTGAGATGCAAGGGTCCCATAAATGGTATGGAAATGTTCTCGACGATATCATAAATAAATATAACAATCATCTACATAGGACAATAAAAATGAGACCCATAGATGTTAACCGGAATACGAAATTAAGTGTTTTTAGAAATACAGAAAAGTCGAGTATGGCTCGAAAAGAAAAGGATAAACTCCAAGAGGGTTACGTTGTCAGAATTTCAAAACACAAGGCTATGTTCACTAAGGGTTATTTACCCAATTGGACTACCGAGCTTTTTAAAATAAGAAAAGTTTATTCAGGTGACCCCACAACATATCTACTTGAGGACTTGACTGGACGCATCATAAAAGGTCGCTTCTATAAACATGAGCTGCAGAAAACTAAACATAACGACACGTATTTAGTTGAAAAAATTATTCGTCGTAAAAATGGGAAACTATATGTAAAATGGCTGGGATTTGATAATTCGCATAACTCATGGATTACTAATACGGACCTTATATAATTATACTTTTCTTTATTGCTTATTATTTGTAATTTTGTATCGGTTCAATATAACATTTAAGTTAAATTACTTATTGGGATTTTATAATTCGCATAATTCATGGATTACTAATACGGACCTTATATTATAATTATACTTTTCTTTATTGCTTATTATTTGTAATTTTGTATCGGTTCAATATAACATTTAATTACTTATTACATTTTTTAATAAAATATACAATAATATTATTATAATTTATTTCTGCAGCACATCACCAGATTCAACAAAATGAGGTAGGTTAACAGGAATTGAAAAAATGTAACCATCAACAGTAAACCGTATGAAAACCTATCGCAGCTAAACAACTCAAGGGAGCTGTTATATTTGAAATTGAACGGTGAATTATTCATTAAAAAGATATCTAAAAATATCAAATTAGTTAGATAAAATGAGCAGAGTTTTACAGTATACTTACAAAAGTAATTAAATGTATAATTTAAAGTAGCAGAAAATCTAGGAAAATAAGAAAAATATCGAATTAGCTTTATGTAATCGAAAATCTGACGCCAACAATAACGAAACACCGAGAGCCGAACAAGCGGCTGCGGAAACAAATTCAGGGTCGCGGGCTCATTTTCACATCTGCACATGTTTTTTGTACTCTCGAGAGTGCATTATGTTTACAATTATTTATCGTGCTAGTGTAATCGAGACGGCGATTTTTATTGCAAGGTCACGGTTTATTATCTATCTGAAATATGTTTAAACCAGGGGTTCTCAAACTATTTTAGACACTGTTCCCCTTTTTACAAACAAAAAGCTTTGGGTACCCCTTATCAGTAAGTAAGCTGAAATATAAAAAATCTTTAACCTTTTTATTTAGTAGGTATAGTTTTAACCTGTGTAACTCAATTACGCGTCATGTTTAAATAAAACAAAGAGATATTGCTTACATACATTTTTATTATATTAAAAACAAAAAGGAGAAAGGGGTGTACATCACATCAGCTGATGCACTCTGTCCACCCGTCTACCGTCGCGCCACCACTATACCGGGTGTAACAGGATCATGGTACACCCCCGTATCTCCGTTAGTTTTAAAGGTAATTTATTGAAATTTGGTATATCACATATACATAATAAGCGGCACTTTTTGACCTGCAAATGATTTTTTTTTCACTTCCGGTTTCGCCGGAAGTGATACCAACTTTCGATTTTTAAATAGAACACCCTGTATATTATTACATTTCTGAAATCTGCATAATTTTCTGAATCCAATGATACCACATAAGTGACATTTCAAACGTCAAAAATTTTTTTAATTTAATTTTTAGTTTTCCATTTAAGTGTGCCATGATGGTTCCGATTTATTCCAATTGATCCATTTAATGCTAGAAAAATCGAAATCCCGTCAAAAATACTAAATTGCGTTTTTTATGAGCAAATAAAGTTCACCGTAATCAATTTTGGGGTAAAACTCAATTTTTTCAAATGGAACCATATTGGTACCGTGGTACCATTTATTAGTACTATTAATAAGGAATTTATTCATACATGGTAATTAAATGTGCGATAAATACAAACAAAATTACAACTAAAAGAAAATAAGAAAATACAAAAAATACAACTTGAAATACAAAAAATTAACACAAAACATTACAACAATTGTTCGAAATGCTGTCCATTAACGTCAACGCACTTCTGAACTCTCGTAGCTGTTTCTTGAAGAACGTTCGATAATTGCTGGGCCGTTATTCTATTAATTGCGCGTCTTACTCGCAACTCCAGATCTTCGCGGGTTGTAACGGGGGTTGCATAAACAATGTTTTTCAAATGGCCCCAAACAAAGAAATCAAGAGGTGTCAAATCAGGTGACCTTGGAGGCCATCGCACAGGACCATTCGTCGAAATTACGTTTTCTTCGAATGCTTGTTGAAGGTAATCAATTACTATTCTTGAATTATGGGGAGGAGCTCCATCTTGTTGGAAATACATTCCCTGTCGTAAATGGATAGGTAATTCAGCTAACCTGTCCTCAATTTCATTTTGCAGAAATCCTAAGTATCTAGCTCCAGTCAAGGCTCCTTCAAATATTATTGGACCAATGACTCTACGACCGACTATTCCAAGCCAAACATTGAAACCGAACCGCACTTGAAAATTACCCTGCCGCAATAAATGTTGATTTACTTGTGACCAATACCTTGTATTTTGTCGGTTAAATAATCCCATATTTGTAAACCTACACTCGTCCGAAAATAAAATCCTTCCCAAAAAAGCATTGTTTGGCTGCACATTATTCTGCAAGATCCAATTGCAATATTCCATCCTACGTTCATAATCATTTTCGTACAGGTGCTGGTGCAATTGATATTTGAAGGATTTATAATTGTGTTTGTGCAAGATTCGGCTTACCGTTTGGTGACTAATTTCCAAATCAAACCCAATTTGCCTTAAAGAAACAGTCTTATCAACTTCTATTCGAGCTAAAACATTAATTTCCGTTCCTTCGTCAATGATAACGTTTTCTTCGGGATCGGGATCATGGTTAGGCTCTCTTCGGAATTGATTTTCAAGACGATTAAAATAATTTCTCGCTGGACATTGTCTATCAGGATATCGGTCGGCATAAAGGTTTCTAGCCGCAAGGCCATTTTTTCTACATTCCCCATAAATAATTAACATGTCCACTCTTTCATCCTTTGTATAAATGTGCGGCATTTTGAACAAAAATAACAACAAATGTAAAGACTCTTCCAATACACAATAGAAACACCGATAAACCAACAAGTATTTATTTGACAGTCTGAATAAACAATTTCATTGTTTTCAAAGCCTCCTTAGTCTGAACACTAAATTAGACCAAAATAATTGTATTTTCTTATTTTCTTTTAGCTGTAATTTTGATTGTATTTATCGCACATTTAATTACCATGTATGAATAAATTCCTTATTAATAGTACTAATAAATGGTACCACGGTACCAATATGGTTCCATTTGAAAAAATTGAGTTTTACCCCAAAATTGATTACGGTGAACTTTATTTGCTCATAAAAAACGCAATTTAGTATTTTTGACGGGATTTCGATTTTTCTAGCATTAAATGGATCAATTGGAATAAATCGGAACCATCATGGCACACTTAAATGGAAAACTAAAAATTAAATTAAAAAAATTTTTGACGTTTGAAATGTCACTTATGTGGTATCATTGGATTCAGAAAATTATGCAGATTTCAGAAATGTAATAATATACAGGGTGTTCTATTTAAAAATCGAAAGTTGGTATCACTTCCGGCGAAACCGGAAGTGAAAAAAAAATCATTTGCAGGTCAAAAAGTGCCGCTTATTATGTATATGGGATATACCAAATTTCAATAAATTACCTTTAAAACTAACGGAGATACGGGGGTGTACCATGATCCTGTTACACCCGGTATATAATTTTTGACTTATACAGGGCGAGTCTAAAATTTTAAAATTTTCAAAACCTTATATTTTCGCTAAAACTTCATTTTTTTTTTGGTGGAAAATTATACAGGGTGATACAAAAGGTCATTTTTTATGCAGAATTTTATTATACCCAATGCCATAGAAGTTTACTCTTCTCCTGTGTGGTCTTAAGCACACAAATAATTTTTCCTCAATTTAAATTTAAAGGTTTGTTTTATTTTTTGTTGGCCTGCCACGTACTCCCTAAAAATTTCCGCGGACCCCAAGGGGTACGCGTACTACACTTTGAGAACCACTGCCTTTAAACGATGCAGCTCCACCCGGTCATAAATACATACACAGTTAAAAAAGTGTCAGTATTAATGCGGCAATAGAACTGAAACAATGAATAACTTTAGTGAATTAGCTAACATTGTAAGGAGAATTATATCTCTTTGCAAAAGTGCTTCTGAGTGGAACTCGGTATTTGAAAAGAACGCCGAAAGCATTTCTCTGTTATCCGAACTAATTAATAATTGTGAAGGAACGATTGGTGAGAAAAGACATTATGAAAGTGTGTTAGGCACATTGAAATGCTATCAAGAAGCGATATCGAACAAATTGAATAAAAGCGGACGTGGATTGGAGGACACGCAAGATGTAGCAGAATGGATAACGGTAAGACAAAATTCATTCATAAGTACATGTTTTTTATACCTGTTGTTTTGTTATTAGATTGACTCGGCATTTAAAAGCAGAATACGTACAGGGTTGATCCAAAATAAGATGAATATTAAAGACCCCAAAGAATTTATGGATTCTGTTTTTGAAGTATTTAACGATAAAATTAGGTCTTCTCTGAAAAATAAAATGGAAGCATTAAAAGTTAACATCGTGTTGGTAGGAGAATTTTATCTAGTCCATGACCCAGAAATTGAAGAAATTAAATACTTCTCAACCCGTAATTACGCCATTTATCGTTCAACTAACGTTCTAAATGTCTTTACCGAAATGAGGGATAATATTCTAACTCAGGTACGTATAATATAAGTTTTTTTTTTCTTGCGTTCAATAAATTTTGATGTTTTTACAGATGTCGGAGTTTACCGAAAAAGGGAGTGGATGGGCGCTAAAAAGAATTATCAACCTAACAGTAAACATCAACAAATTCGTTCCATTATCAGCATCGAAGTATATAGAGTTACCTCAGCGGATTAAAACCAAACGTGCCGTTGTAAATGTTAAAAACAACGATAACAGGTGTTTTTGTTATGCATTGGTGTCTGCGCTTTATCCGGTCAACAAAAATTCCGAACGGCCCGGTTCTTATCCACAAAATTTCGAAGAGATTTTTAATTTAAAAGGAATTTCGTTTCCAGTGAAGATTAAAGATATACACAAATTTGAACGACAAAACCCAAATATTTCTATTAACGTTTACGGACTTAGAAAGGATAAGATAGTGGGACCCTACCACGTAACCAAGGAATGCAAAGATAACCACATCAACCTCTTATATTTAACAAAAGAGAAAAAAAAAGGGGAAGCATCGTACGGACATTATGCTTGGATTAAAAATCTATCTCGCTTATGCAGATCGCAGTTTTCGAAACACCACGGTAAGTCGTTTATATGTGACAGATGCCTTCGTTATTTCTGGAATGCTTCACGTTTAATAACACATATGCAAGACTGCAAGTTGGTGGATCCTGTACGAATAGAATTTATGAAACCGGGGGAGAATGAACTGAAGTTTAAGAAGCACGAGTTCGATCTGCAACATGGTTTCGTAATTGTGGCAGATTTCGAAAGTTTAATCGTTCCCATTAACAATATAGATGACAGCGATGATGACTTTACAGCAGCGACGTCATACACAAGATCCTATCAAAGACATGAACCGTTCGCAGTTGCTTATCAAGTGGTGTGTTCGTTCGACGATTCTCTATCTCATTTTAAAACCTATAGAGGGCATAATCCTGCAAAATGGTTTGTAAACCAACTGCGGATTGAGACTGAAATCATTGCGGAAGCGATGAAAGTTTATTTGCCAATGTTACCTTTGACCTTTGAAGAACAAATGGAATTTGATAATGCTACCTCTTGTAGACATTGTAAACGGTCTTTTCAAAATTATAGTGAGGACGACGACGAGGATGTTGTAATAAAAGTAGCCGACCACGACCACTTAACAGGGAAATTTCGATTTGCTTTGTGTCAAGGCTGCAATATAAATTATAAAAATGGCAAATATATTCCTATAATTATGCATAATTTATCTGGTTACGACATTCACTTTTTAATATCAGAATTAGATTTTAATAGTCAACCGGTCGAAGTTCTCCCAATAACGAAAGAAAATTATATCGCGGTAACAAAATTATGCGGAGACTATAAGTGGAGATTTATCGATTCATTTCGATTTCTACCTCGTAAGCTGGAAACATAGGCAAATAATTTAACAAACGATATGTTTCGATATACCAAGGACGCTTTCCCTATTGAAGAACAGTTTCATTTGATGACAAGAAAATCAGTTTTTTGCTATGATTATGTGGATTCGTTAGAGAAATTAAATGAAAAGCAACTTCCATCGATGGATAAATTCTACAATCTGCTTAAAGAAGAGAATATTTCCGAACAAGATTACATTCATGCGCAGAAAGTTTGGAATACATTTAATATCCAAACGCTAGGAGAATACGCTGATCTTTACCTTTTATGTGATGTGAAACTGTTAACAGATGTCTTCCAACAATTCAGATTTTTATGTATGGAAGTATACGGATTGGACCCAGTACATTTTTATACAGGACCGGGTCTGGCATGGCAAGCGGCACTAAAGAAGACCGACATCAAATTAGAATTAATGGTGGACATCGACATGATCCTATTCACAGAGAAAGCTATTCGTGGTGGGATAACACAGTGTTCGCATAGATATATGAAGGCCAATAATGAACAAATGGAGAGCTTTGACTCCACAAAACCTGTTCAACATATGCTCTTTACAGATTGCAACAATTTATATGGACATTCGATGTCAGAACCGCTACCAACTGGAGGATTTGCATGGTTCAAAGACGATGCAGTTAAAATTTTGCAAGAGAAAATAATGAGTATCGAATGGTCAAACGAAGAACTGTTAAAACGAGCAATATCAACCAATTACAGCGACCGTTTCTGTTTAAATCTATTGGGGGATGATAATGATGATGATGATGTTGATGGCACTTCTCCTCACTCTCTTCTTTTGGAAGTTGATTTGAAATACCCATCCGACTTACACGATGACCATGCGGAATTTCCTTTTTGTGCAGAACACCGTGTTCCACCAAACAACAACAACACGCCTGGCAATTCTAAATTAATTCTAACCCTTTTCGACAAAGAAAAATACGTTTTACATCTTAGGAACTTAACACAATGTTTATTGCATGGTCTGAAATTAGGAAAAATTCACAGAGTATTAAAATTTTCACAATCGAGATGGTTAAAATGTTATATCGATATGAACACGGAACTACGTAAAAAAGCGCGAAACGAATTCGAAAAGGACTTCTATAAGTTAATGAATAACGCGGTCTTTGGGAAAACTATGGAAAATATTAGAAACCATAGAAAAATGCGGCTAGTAACTTCTTGGAGATCAGCAAAGAAGCTAATAGCCCTTCCTAATTTCAGATCGTGCACTATATTTAAGGAAAACCTGGTGCTAATCGAACTTAACAAAGACAAACTAGTTTACAATAAACCAGTATACTTGGGTCAGGTAATTTTAGACTTGTCGAAATTAATAATGTATTCGTTTCATTACGATTTCATTAAACCTGTTGTCTCGAAACGTTGTCCTACCACATTACTTTATGGAGATACGGACTCTTTCGTCTATTGTTTCCGAGATATCGGCAATGGTAATATATACGACATAATTAGAGAACAGGCCTTAAAAGGTGAAGAGGGTGTTTTTGATACCTCCGACTATTTACCAGACAATCCGTTCAATATTCCACGAGTTAATAAAAAAATACTCGGGAAATTTAAGGATGAGCTGAATGGGGAGCCACTAACAGAATTTATTGGATTGCGGGCTAAAATGTATGCTATTAGAAAGAACAATGTAGATTTTATTAAGAAGTGCAAAGGAATTAACAAGAACGCAACAAAGAAGAATATAACTTTTCAAGATTACTACGATTCTCTTTTCAATAGTCATACATTACGCGTTGTAAGTAGATCAATTCGGTCCCAAAAACATAAAGTTTTCACCGTCAAAATTAAGAAGAGAGCCCTGGATCCGTATGACGACAAACGATTTGTGCAAGCAAATAAGATTAATACTTTGCCTTGGGGTTATTATAATACACACAATGTTCTAGAATAATGTAGTTATATGTAAAATAAAAACCAGTAATTTAATAAATAGTATTTTATTAACAAATATATAAGTATATTACAAAAGGTATGTATTTGAAATCCAGGAATTGTAATAAAGAAATCTCCATTTTATTTACAAATGTTCTTTATTGTAATTGTTTATTCTTCCTCGCTAGATTCGAGTATTTCGTGACACATTAATAGTCTATTTTCCCACACTAACTTAATATCTGCTATACAGTTAACTGGTAATTTTAATAATCTTATATAATTTAATTTTGGTATTACAGAACTAATAATTAATACACATAAATCGTATAACGTAGAACTACAATGCATTTTTATTTTAAACAACAAACTCGATTATATTTGCCTCATTTATCTTTCCACATTCTTTTTTACCACGGAACACAATTGCCACCTTCTTTTTGTTAATCTCTTCAATATCTTTATCGTTCATGATTGTTGAAAACCGATTCGGAAGGAACACCACATTATTTTCTAATTCTGCTATTATTGCCTTATCATTCCACATAGTTTTCACTATTCGAAGTTCACACACCGGATACATTTTATTGATTTCCATATCTCGTACTTTTAAAACCGGTTTTTGATCTACCATTCCCATTTTATTAACTTTTTTCAACATAGAAGCGAAACTCATTTTTATATATTAGAGGATAATAATGATAACGCTTTACAATCAATGTAAGAACTGACACACGTTGTTATTTACACCTACATATATATATATATATCTATATATTGATAAAACCAATAAAATTATTGCGCGCCTCCTGGAAAACTGACACTAATGGGTGGTAAAACCATTAAAAATGATAAATGATGTCATTTAACTGATTGCCTTAGAAGTTGACTTAAAGAATCCACCCGAAATATTCAAGACATAAACCAGATGCCACATATCAAATTACGCACGCCCCCCCAAAGCATCGTGACGTCAGAGCTTCGCAACTTCGATGCTGTGCGCGTTCGAATGCTCAGCAGCCATAACTACGTGACGACGTCAGAACAATTATTTATAATAAAGTTCGCAAACATTAGGCGTTTATAACTTTCGCAAATCCAAGCTTTTCAAACGAGAGATCTAACATCCTATTTTCGCACGCAACAAAACGCAGTTTTAAATACAAAACACACTCAAAATGCATCAATTATTTATCACACGAGCACGGAAACAAACCAAAAAAAATAAATCCCTACATAGTGGTGACTCGAAGCGACACCACATGATAGATTCCTACATAAACTTTACGAGAATCGCTACCAGATGGCCCACACAGCACCGTCGCGAGGAGCACGGAAACAAACCAAAAAAATAAATCCCTACATAGATTCCTACATAAACTTTACTCGAAACGCCACCAGATGGCAGCACCGTCGCATTCTCCCGCGCTTTCAGGCGTTGCCTCCTAGTGACGTCATGGAAAATACCCAGAATAGTGCAAATTTCAATTGTTTATATTTACGCTAATAAACAATCAATCGAGATTTTAACAAAAACGTTAGTCACAAATCTTCACAGCTACAAAATAAAACTTACACCAGCTTCCTAGCATAAGCCAAACCAGAGATATTTGCCCTGCACGATCGAAATTCGCCCCATAAGAATAACATGGGAAAACGCCCCCAAAAGTGAGTTAGAATGCCCATTATCTCTCTACTTTCGAAGAAGTGGAGCTGGTGCGGCGCCTGCTGGAGGCGACAGTCTAGGGGTTGGAGTCAAGCTGGGATTCGTCTTGAATCGGGGCAGGAGGAGATGCAATGGTTTCTTCGACGGGAGAGGAAACCGGAGACCTGGAATCCTCGTTGATAATTGAAATGGTGGAACGAGTACGTCTTAAGAAAATGGTGTCGGCATAGGTAGGTGGGGCGCGCTGTGAGGCAGCAATTGAAGGCGTGGTCGGAGGCTTCGGCTGGGACGTCGAAGATGATGATTTCGGCTGGGCAGGCCGTGTGGGTGCCATCCTGGCAGTCGGGCTTCCGTCTACGTTGTATGGTGCAAGCGTGAGAGGGGGAGGAAGAACTTCTGAAACACACGTACCGACTGCAGAATAGATGGTGAGCCTCACAGAACTCTTGATGGAAGGTGGCATATCAAACGCACACGCACCGGCAACAGAATCGATGGAGTGAGCTGAAAAATACAAATTAAAAGTAATAACACTGATTAGTTGTTAAAACACCGCGGAAATGGCCAATAGCAGCGTCAAGTAAGGCGTCCCTCACTATTGCGCGCATTAAAAGCCGAAATTAACGAAAACGATCACAGAATAAGGCCTGCAGCATGCAACACACTTAGTGCCTTAGACGGTGACTGTGTTTCGTCATAATTTTGATTGCGCTATGTAATGTAAATATTTACGAACCTCGCATGCCGAACGATCCAGCTTAAAACAATGTGAAAGACAGCTAACAGAAATGTTTTTTTTTTAAATACGCTCGGCTGCATACTGGAAATTTCCGTGTTCGATACTTCAGCTTCTAGTTATCAAAGCCAAATTACATACTTTAGAGCTATGAATTCATTCGATGCATTGTCATTTCAATTAATGTGTGAAGTGCATGTAATAACTATTGTTCATTAACGAGAAATGTTACCATGACAAAATATTATTACATTTCTGCCCAAACTTACGATGTCGGAATAAGTTTTTACAACCCAGTCAACGTTGTGTAGTAATTATAAAATAAACATATATTTTTATTGCTATTGTATTCATTTTTATGACTTGCGTAACGTATATACCTAAGTTTCCCTCGGAAGAGACCAGTTCGCTCTCGTGTATACCTGCTGCTTTCTAATGACAGCCCAATTCGCTCCCGTGAATAGCCCTATTCGCTCCCCGGAAAATTAAGCGGCTTATTAACTTGGAAATTTGCCCACAATGTTTTTTGTACAAAAGTATAAATTTAGGTTATTTGCAGATTTAAGATTTGTGTGTACTTAGCACAAAAATACTTGTGTAATGTAAAAAAATGTGTGTATGACCCTAAAAAACCCTTCAGTAGCACCAGTTAACTTCACATAAGACTAAAACCTAGTCCTCTGTTTAGCCGCTTTGCGGACGGGAGAGAATTGAGCTATGACCTTTTTCGAGCAGGTAGACACGGGAGCGAGCTGCACCCTGCCCGTTTTCTTAGCCGTAAAGCGCATAACGTGCGACACTGATCGGCTCAAGAATCATGAAATCATTACTAAATTTAAGCTTAAAAAGTGTCCCTGCACAATTTCAAAAGTGACATCTCTGCAAACAGTCGTGTATACAGTCGTGCCTATATCGCCATAAACTTGTGTTTAGCCGAACGCAGTGTCCAGCCGCTGCACGAACCTATTAGTTCCGCGTTTTTGCCATCAGCCTGGCTCATTACGCCGTATACGTATAGCACTATGGTCTGGCTCAAAAGCGCACATTCGTATGTATATATATATATTTATATATATTAATATTACGAAGGTTTTCGCGGCTGATATGTATTAAAGGTAAACATTTCAGGGTGTCATACCGCTTAATAAATTCGAAGATTTTTTCAACTGGTTGAAGAACATCTTCAATGGCGTTTGGGGTTGGACGACGTTTAGACGAAATCACATTCGTCATTTTCAAGTCCTTGTAGTTGTTACGGTATTAAAACAACTTTACGACACCCACCCAAGGTGAGCATCGCACCACGGAATCAGTCCTGGAAAACTGGCACACTTGCCCTGAGATTTGCTAAAAACAGGCTAAAGGCCACGGCTGGAACGCTCAGGGAGTCGGGCGTGAGTCACACGATACGTTCTGGGCAAGCGTGTTGAGGCATATATATAGGGCACGTCAAAATTATGAGGGCGCCACCAAGCCTGTCTTAACCCGAATAACCGGGCCTGGGCGGTTAGACGGGGGCGAAGTATTCAAGACACTCCGTCGATAGGGGTACTCGTGAATTATAAACTCACACAACGATTTCGTTATGGAAAAAATACTTAGATCATGAAGGGGGCTTTTTCAGCCACGGCAATGTCACCACCAAGCCTACCTGCACGCTCTGATCTCACTGGCTCCACCGTACCTTCATCTGCTCAATAATGGCCGCACACTGAAACAGAACATGCACAAAGCGACCAAGAATAAAGCGTCTCTTAATTAGATAAGCGTCTATTGGTCCAGTCTTACATTGGGGCAGCAAAGCGTGCCGCAAACATTGCGTTAATTCTTATAAATAAGCATCAGCTGATGGGCGCACTACGGTTACTAAACAACACCCATAACTGTACAAAATCAAAAGCAGTTTGACATATGAGTCCCACAAAGGGAACGTTTGTTCATAAAAATGCTCACATGATAATTTGGGCAAACACAGCAAAGCCCAAGTGAGGGAAGTGATTAGATCAAAAATGAGCGAGCGACGCCACTTCGCGACAACAATTTAAGATGCGAAGGGTACGTTTTTAACGGTGCACAAGATTTCACAGTTATTCACATGATTAAGCGCACAGCTCGCGCACGAGAAGTTAGTATGATTCAATGGTTACAAATACCTTAATTTTATTGGTGACGATCCAAGAGATCAGCATGCGGTCCAGCTTGCGGGAAACAGGTTGCCTGTGGCAATTCATTCGCCGCTAAAACGGCCGACGTGTGAATGGTCTGGATGCGCCCAAAATGGCGACAAAGGCTGGCGCTTCAACAAACGCCGCTACGACGGCCAAACTAGCCCAAGTGATGTCCTACCTCAACGGAATCCTCGCACAACGAGCTAAAGGGAACACTCCCTTACGTGACGACGTAGAACCGGGCATGGAATTCCATCACACCTACGCCTTGGCGTAATAAGATCGCCGCTAACGACACACACACCTCCCTTGTTCAATCGCCTGAGTAGAACTGCCCAAGCAAGCAGCGTTCCGACCCCCCGCCGTGGCGTGAGCCAAAACGGCGTTACCACGTGACTCTCGACAGCCAATGGCGAGGCGCCCAATAAAACAAATAAGTGCCGGTGACAAAGACAGCCAATGGCGAGGCGCCCAATAAAACAAATAAGTGCCGGTGACAAAGAGAGCGCGAGGCCTCGCAGTCACACCAACAGCGTAAATTCTAGAAGGTTCGGAAATCCTGCGAGCGTTAACACCCGATTGTCAAAGTACCAACAAAGGGGTGCCCCGGATGACGAGAAATACTGCGCTTGAGGCCAAATATGCGCAAAATCATTATTATGGAATTAGGCGATGAAGCCAAATAAGTAACTAAAAGGGTTTAACATACGGGCACGCTGCCCTAAAGCCTAGGTGGCTAATTAAAATACAAAATGACCTGACATAGTCCTGGTTTGGCTTCTAGTTATAGGACAACACGACGGACTGTCAACTTGATGTACAGCTCTTACGAAAAAGAAATACAGTTTATTTTTTACATCAACTTATTGTTTACAAAATGTACTCAATAATAGAACTGAATAATTTTAACAACTTAATAGTAAGAAACAGAAAGTTAAAAAAAGGTTAAGTGCTATCAATAAGCTTTTCTAATAAAATAATCTATATACCTATGTTACAAAAATTAAATAAAGAATCTATTCTTTGTATAATTACACTTTTATAAAATGTACTTGAAAGTTAGAACTGAATAATTTTAACAACTTTAGGTAGGTACTAAAAACAAAATTAGAAAAAAGTTAAATTTTATCAATAAGCTTTTTTAATTAATTTGAATAAGTTTTAACAGCTTCATCCTGTTTCTCTAATTATTGCCGGTGACGTCTTTCTCGAGCTTGTTCGTTCTTTTCCTGTTTTTTTTTTCATGTAAAACAAGTTGTGTATGTAATTTACTTTTCTTGTGAGAACTTGTACTCATACATTTTGGTGGTGTTGGTTCATCGTCGGATTCTAAAGCATCAACAGATCGACTAGTTTCCTCCGAGTTTGATGAAACCATACTTGGCGAGAAGCTTCTCGAAGACGAAGCTGTAGCAATAGGTGTTACATTCGGGTTACTGCCAAGAATAGTGTCTATATGTTCAAAATATTTAAAATTAATAGCCTGTTTTCTTGAATCCCATATTGTCTTTTTTCTGCATGTATCTATGTTTTAAATACTTACATTTGTTTTCACATTGCTTAGCTGTGTGTGTCTTTATATTATTGGCAATTTGTTGCCAAAATTTATCTTGACGTTTTGTTGTAGACTTAAAACCATTCAAATGGGCATTGTATTCGTTTATTAATTGTTTAATGTCTGAATCTGACCCTACACTTCTTACCGAATTTTCTTCTTCATCTTCTTTAGATGATTGTGGGTTGTTTGTTGCACTATCAGCAAACATATCATCTGCTGGATGAACATCGGACCCAAACACCTTAAAAACTGCATCCATCATCTGCTAGATGAACATCGGACCCAAATACCTTAAAAACTGCATCCTCGTTTATATATTCCAATTTATTTTCTATAAATATAAAATCAATTTGTAGGTAGCACTGTTTTATTACTACAAATGTAAAGTAACTTACTTGCAATGTTAAACAATAACACTTGTTTTTTATCATTTCTAATAAATTGGTTTGTTTTTTCATCTTGCACTATATTATGAGAATGAGTACTAATTTCGGCCACAGTAATATCGTCCATCGTAATAAAACGTTTGAAGCTTAGAAACCAAACAACCAAAGTTGTGTTCTTTCGCACTTAAAAGTGGATCCAAACGTATCAAGATTAATTTTAAGGTTATGTGTGATTATGACCCATCTGCGCATGTCGAGTGAAATTAACAACCAGGCGAGTAGCGCCTGGAATCGGAACGGTTTAACGATCGAATAGCACCGAGATTATGAACGACTAAGAATTTATTAAAAGTTGTTACTCGGGTGTTGATTCGGAACGTATCCCTGGACAACTCGCATCTTCATCAGCATTTTTCTTTTTCTTCTTTTGCCGAGTTCGTGTGGTTTCAGGTCGTGTAGAGGTAGACAATAATTTTCTTTTTGCTGCTTCTTTTTTCTTTTCTTATTTATCCTTTCTTACTTCAGTACGTTTTTCTAATTCCTTTGTGAATGGAGTACTTTAAAGTATCTCAGATTTTTGTGATTTAGTTTTACGGCGATTGGTTTTTTCTTTTATCTTTGGCAACGGTAAAATATCGGCAGCTGGTACTATTGACCGATTCAAAACATCTTCATCTACTTGCGAGGTACTCGGAATAGATACACAGTCTCCAGGCAATTCATCATTATTGTTGTTGCCGGGTAGAGGTGTTACATATGATGGGCTGGACAGCTCAGGTCACTTTCTTCAATTACTTGCGAAGTACTTGGAATAATTACAGCATCTTCAAACACAATGCCCATATAGCTGATGTCTGGTGGTGGGGTTACGTGTGGTGGAAAGCACACTGCACATTCATAAATTTCTTCATTAGGCTGACCATTAACTATATCAACTACGTCATCTATTTCCACAACTTCTAGGGCAGTTTCTTTATTTGGTTGATCGTTTATAGGTGCATCTGTTACAAAAGATGGGGCATAATTAACCTCTTGAAACTGATTAGGATTGTATGGATATATTCCCGATGCCTTGAAGGAGTTTTGCGCCTTTTCAATATTAGCAATGATAGCGTAAGCACTGTTAAATAATCCGGCAACTTGCATGTGTGTTATTAAATACTTTTATTTGTTCCTCACTTGTAAACATCAATTTATCAAGTCACTGTATTCACCTTGAAAATGTTTCTTAACTGGCTAGCCAGTAAATTTTTTACTGGCTAGCCAGTTATATTTTACAAGCGTGCTCATAGATAAATGATAGCGTGCAAAGCCAGAGTTGTCTTCCTTAGTATGTGTCATATTGATTAATTTAGTTGCTTGTCAGTTTGACATTTTGCATAAATGATAAATTTCTAGCTATTTACAAGTGAGGAACAAATAAAACAGTCAACAATACACACCAGGTAACCATTTTTACTGGCTCAAGGATATGACAGGCTCGCCTAACGGCTCGCCAGTCATCCCAATCCTATCGCCAGTAAAACCTGTTTTACCTGGCTTGTAATGTTAAATACTATACCTGGTTTAGTTACAATCTATTTGTCACATTCCCTGCTGTATGCCGTTTTTAGCAGGCCAAGAAAAGCCAATATCTAGTGGTTGTAGTCTATGACTCCCATGCGGAGGTAAAGACAGTAAATCAATGTAATTTTCTCTGCAATACTGTACAGCCTGTAGATCACGGTGAGAGCTATGGTTATCAAGAACTAGGAGTACCGTATTTTCAGCACACGGTTTGTTGTAGTTCTTGAAATGCGCCAGCCACTGGCAAAATAACTCCGTATTAATGAATCCGGAGTCCGATATCATTTTTAAGTTACCAACTGGTGCACTGAGAAAAAGATCATCTTTCATTCTTTTCCGCCGGAATATAATTGCTGGGGGATGTATGTACCTGTGGCACTCATACAACATACAGCTAGAAGTTGGCCTCTGTCAGAACTTGCCTACTTTTCCTACAAGTTTTTTACCTTTAAACCTGGTAAACATTTTGGGCAATTTATTGGGTACTGTTGACAAACCCGTCTCGTCCATGTTATAAATGGAGTTTGGTATATATTTTCTTTTTTCATATAGAGATTTTAGGTTTCCATAAAACCTATTTATCTGAATTTTATTAAATCCCATTATTCGGCCCATGGGACACTTTTCTGGCTGTTGCAATGCTATTCTATGACGTTGACAAAATCCTTTCATCCATGATTCTCCCGCCATTTTTTTGATTTCTGTTAAACCGATGTTTTATATTGTTAGCTTCGGCGAATTTATAAGCTGCGATTTGTAAATTTTTCTTTGTGATGCCATACAACCTATCATCTAACTCTCGTATTTGTTGTGCTAAATCGGTTTTCATATCCGCAGGAAAATCACTGCTAAATCGCCCTAATGATACTGGAACAGTTCCACTTTTTAACCGCTTTCTTAGTGTAGCTTCATTTATCCCTATTTCCTTAGCTATGCCCCTTTTACTAAAGCCTGCTGCAATTTTCCCCTTGATACCTTCTAAATTTTCTTCGGTAAATATTAGGTTTCTATCGCTTTTTTCTTATAACGGCTCACGTTATCGTGAATCGATAAACTAGAATTTTAAAAAACAAAAATATATTTCGCTATTTCCACGTTCAAGATTCGTATGCATAAGAGTATGCACTGGGCACTCTTAAACAGCTTCCACAGCATACTCTTATACACATGTGTAAATTTTTAGGTAATATGCTATTTCTCTTATAGAAAATAGATTGGGCATGCTTTTTAACAGCACGAGTACGTCTTGCATTGTACTCCATCATAAAAACAGTTTTCTTTGAAAATAATACTGGTACTTACCGTTAAAAACACTAAAACTTGAACGCATACATCTACTGTTTCAACAGACAAAAACTTATAATAGCCATATTGTAAAAACTGTGCCAGTTGTGCAGATTCCTGTTGTTGACCATATAATAATCTGCAACTAGTATTTCCGCTGAGTATTCGAGACGCTTAATAGATGGCGACATATATTAAAAAACACGTTGCGTACTCTTATGTATCGAGAGATCCAAAAAAAAAACTGTTCCTCAGCGGGCTGTGGAAATTCAACGTATGAATAATAGTTGGTGACACTGTACGTCAATGTCAAATTCGAAGTTAGCAGGTTAGGATTTGCTACATTTTGTGTCATAACTGACGGAAAACCTAACCTAATAACCGCGAATTTGACATTGACGTACAGTGTCACCAACATATTATTCATACGTTGAATTTCCACAGCCCGCTGAGGAACAGCTTTTTTTTGGATCTCTCGATATGTGTGTGCTCTTATACACATTTACCCCATGTACATTACATTACGTGCAAAATAGAACATTAACAAATTAATACTATTGTGTTTATTTAAGAACAAAGCTAATTTCCAGTTGCTTTTTTAAAATTCATTCTGGAGTCGCTTAGCCTCCAACTCCACGTTTAACAGAGCTAATTGCACAGCCATGCTCTCCCTTTTTTCAATTACTTCTAGTTGTAGAAGTTCTACTTGTAAACTTTTATATTTGATTTCAATTTCTTTTTGATTGCATTCCACTTCAATTAGCTGTGACTTTTTCTGGTACATATTGACCTTTGCTTGAGCAATTTGTTTCATTTCAAGTTCTCGTTTACGCTTTTCGATAAAAAAATTTTTGCTGGCTGCTTGCGCGGTAATAAAATTGACTGGTTTCTGGAACTTCTTGAACTGTCACCTGTTTGGTGATCGTTGGAAGGCATTCATTTGGTTCAATATTCTCCCATACGATAGGATGCGTTTCACTGGAAGATGTAGTGGGCTCGGAAGCAAACACAAATGCCATGTTGTTAATGGGTTCTGCAGCATCACCATCATAAATATTTTCTTCTCCGTCTACGCTTTTCGTATTAATAATTTTTAGAATCTTCTCTAGAATTACATCTATTATTTGCGTAGACGGGTCCACCACCTGTCCTATACAGATACTGTTTATTACCTGCGGCATACTTCCTTGCTTTGTTCATTACATTTTCATATTTGGAACTTAGTTGATCCGTACTTCTGGTGCTTAACGGTGTTCTGCATTTTGAATTGTATTGCTATTTTAGTCTATGCGGGCGCCAGGTCCTCGACTCAGTTCTAATCCATGTGCCGGACCGTGCACAAGGTAAAGACAATTTCCAGCAGAACAAAGAAAAATAATCAAATCAACTACCAAAGAAAATATCACAGCTTTATTATTAAATGGTGGATATGTACTATAGTGCAAATACAAACATCAATGTATAATAAATCAGGCAGGCGTTCAAATACATATACGTATCCATACGTTGTAACAATTATAAATTTCAATGTAAATATATATATATCTAAATAAATTACAACAAATGCATACAAAAAGAAGAAATGAAGTTTCGAGCCAAAAATAGATATTACCATTGTTAAGTCATTTTGCTGTTTCAGATGCTTAATTGCATTTCACGCCGTTAGTTAGGTCATTTGGTATTTTGAATAGCCGCCTAAGCTTAGAGCAGCGTGCCCGTATGCTAAGCCCTTTTAGCTCTTTATTTGGCTCCATCGCCTAATTCCAGAATCACGATTTCGCACATATTTAGCCCCAAAAGCAGTATTTGTCGTCGGTTGGAGCTCTCCTCTGATGGCGTCTTTCTGAATTCTGAATAGCACGTTGTGGCGGCGTGATACCAGCGTGGCCCGCATTGGTTTGTTTCATTTAGCACGCTGTGGCGGCGTGATACCAGCGTGGCCCGCATTGGTTGGTTTCATTTCATCGCCTTGCGATTCGCTGTGGTTTAGTCACGTGGGGGACGCGGCGAAGGTGACCTTTTGCCGACGCTTCCCTCTTGGCAGTCGTCCGGAGCCCATTGCAGAGAGCGCTTGTGTGGTGGTTGTGAGTCGGAATTTGTCGAGTGGTCTTCGGCGTAACGTGGGTGTTTTTGGAGCCCAGTTCCTGCTACTGTTAGTGAGGGGTCGTGCCCCCTTCATCTCGACCTACGAGGATTTGGTTCAGCAGAACGAGTGAGGCCCCCATTCTTTTCGTCGTCCCGTTGTACGCGTCCTGACGCGTCTCCCGTCGCCATTGAGGCGGTTATGCATTCACCCCCTTTCGCCGTTGTAACACCGAAGGTACCTGCCACCTACGATTGCAGCTCGTCGCAACTCAACTGTACCAGGCTCCCTCGCCGCCTACGCATTAAGGTATGTGCCTTTAACCTGATTACCGCTGTGAACGCGAGTGTTACTCATTACTACTCATTACTACGCTAGTGTATTCATTCAGACTTGCAGACTGTTCATGCCGTGAAGGCTAATGTAAATCGTCGCTGCCCTTGCATAAGGCAACGTGTATCTTTGTACCTACTCATTACTACCTATTATTGCTGTTCACTAATGTTCAACATCTGTCGTTAAGTTTAGAGCGCGCGTGCCAGCTGGTGCCCTTAATTATAGATTAAGGTTAGATACAGGGCGACGCATTCTGCTACCCCATTGTAACCCGAAGTGAAATATATGATTGGTTAGTTAAGGGAACTATTGTTTGTTTCGGCTTGTGCATGTTCTGTTACAGATAGACGCCCCTTTATTGTACGGATTATTGTACGACGGAACGAGGAAGCTGTGAGCGTGCAGGTGAGTGAGACAGCTGCGTAGTCGTAGTCGGATTGACACCTAATCACAATCCTGGCTTAAGGCAATCCCGAAATTGTTATTTGACCTTGCAACTCTTGAGTAATCTTATTGGCGGAGTATTTTTGCATGCTTCGCTCCCGTCTAACCGTCCAGGCCCGGTTAGCCGGGTTAAGACAGGCTTGGTGGCGCCCTCATAATTTCGACATACCCTGTATATATTATGCCACAACGCGCTTGCCAGAACGTATCGTGTGACTCACGCCCGACTCCCTGAGCGTTCCAGCCGTGGCCTATTAGCCTATTTCGAACCGATTTCAGGGCAAGTGTGTCAGGTTTTCAGGACTGATTCCGTGGTGCGATGCTCACCTTGGGTGGGTGTCGTAAAGTCCTTTTAATACCGTAACAGGCTAATTTTGGCTTCCCAACGTGTGGGCCTGTTCTTTTCCGATATTCGTCTTCTCGTCAAGCCCCTTCGTTGTACGTTTTAATTTTGGTTCCCTAACGTGGGGTTTTGTCTGTTTGGTTTTGGCGTCAAGCCACCCGTTGTGCCTTAATTTTGGCTATTCCAACGTCTGGAGCCTATTGGTGCACGACAACGCTCGACCTCATTTTGGGGTTTTCTTTTTTTTTGCGCTGTGTGTCTTAATTTTGGCGGCCCGATTGTGGCTTGTTGCTGTTATTGGACTGGAGTAGTCTCGTTAAGCCCATCCGTGTGTCTTAATTCTGACGCTTTAACGTCTGAGACCTTGTTGCGTGACAACGCGCGACCCCATTTCGGATTTTTTTTTTCTTTTTTTTTTTCTTTCGCTCGATTTCGGGCGCAGTACTGTCTGTGACCATTGTTGGTTGGTAGTAGGCGCGTTAAGCCATTCGTTGACCGCCTAGTTTTGGAATTTGCTCTTTTTCGCTTATGTTCGGTCTCTTCGCAAAGGATATGGACAGATAGTCCCGTTAAGCCATTGGGCGAGTGAAAGGTAACAAACCACTTTTTCCCGATTTCTCCCGTCTTGGCCGTCTACGATTTGGTTCGGATATCTGACGTAATTGACTTACCAAACACGTGCTAACGTTTTTCTTTTTATACGACGTATTATACAAGTCGGTCCTTTCCCGGTTGTAAACATGGTGCTAAAGCTACATATTGAACGCCTGCTTCGCGCGGAGGCTGAATACGAGTTGAGAATCAGAGGCCGTGATGCTTCCGGCACGGTTACCTTGTTGCGCTCCCGGTTACGCGACGTATTGAGAGAGGAGGGACGCGCAGATATGGATACGCGACCGCCGTACCCGTATACGTTCGAGGAGGATCTCACGGCCGTGACAACATTGATTGGCGAATTAGAAGAAAAGATTCAGGTATATTTAGCTAACCCGACTAAAGAAGTAGCGGCTACGATCGAAACGAAATTTTATCACGGAATGAGCCGTCTGACGAATAGTTCAGCTACAACGGAGGAAGAGCGAGCGCTCAAACAAAAAGCGTTCGCGGAATTATCACTCATACGTTCAACCTACGAACTTAACCAAGTAAAGCTAGGGTCGTCTACGACTACGGCTGAGGAAGAAAGCGCCGTAACGCTGCCATCGACGTCCGGTGTCGCACCTACCATTACCGTCGCGACGACGACTACGACTACGACGGCGGCAACTATGTCGACTCCGAGTTTTGTTGCGCCGATGTCACGTACGATCTCATTTAAGGCAACCCCTGTTTCGAAATGGAACATACAATTCTCAGGTGACCCGAAAGGTCTGTCGGTCAACGCTTTCATCGAGCGTGTTAGCGAACTCAGAGTGGCCAGAAACCTTACCGGAGAAGAGTTGTTTATGCAGGCCATCGATTTGTTTTCGGGCAACGCATTGCTATGGTATCGCGCGAATAGAGCGACCCCTAACACGTGGCAACAGTTAGTCGATTTATTGCGTCTAGAGTTTCAGCCTGCGAATTATGATGAACGGTTGTTGGACGAAATTAGACGTCGCACGCAAGGCCCTACGGAAAGTATGGGCATTTATATCGCTATCATGCGCACAATGTTTTCGCGCCTGACCGAAGCGGTTCCCGAAGAGAAACAGTTGCGTATTTTGTTGCATAATATTTCACCTTTATACCAAACCCAGTTGGGATTGACGGAAGTCCGGTCGATCGACGAGCTAGCGCTATACGGACGGAAGATTGAGGAACGGCGCTATGCCATTGAAACTTACGTGCCACCTTCTAGAAAGAAGTCTGACTTAGAAACAGACTTGGCATACGTCGAGGTCGCGCCTATCGCGGAAACGTGCCCAGTTGATATTGTCGAAACGCGTGACGTTAATACTCCCGAGAGGAGGAATCGAGAACCGGCACCCAAGTCAAGCATACGGTGTTGGAACTGTAACGAACCAGGCCATAGAGCCAGTAGGTGTCCGCGACCCCGCGGCAAGAAATTCTGTTACCGTTGCGGCAAACCTGAAGTGACCGTAAACACTTGTCCTCGTTGTCGAGCAAGAGATAAGGGACAGGGAAACGACCCCGCGAGACGCTGAACGGTCGAGCAGTGTCCTCGCGCGTGTTTAGCAATTCGACTAAATTTATGAAGGGACTTATCGAGGAGCGCGAGACCAAATTTAAAAAAAATAAAGTCATTCTCGACTACGTATTAGAAAGGTCATCTGATGACCGTCGACCGCATGTGACTGTTGAAATCATGGGTTTCGAGTTGTTAGCTTTGTTGGACTCAGGAGCGAATCGAACGATCTTAGGAGCTAAGGGTTGGGACGTGTTGCGTACTGTAGGCCTGCGCATAAATAAGAAGCTGAGACCCGTTTGCTCAGTGGCTAATGGACAGACCGTGACCAGTCTAGGTACCCTGCACTTACCTATTCGTTTAAATAACAGAGTGGTAGCTATCGATGTTTTGATAGTTCCGGAGGTTCCGCACACCCTGATCCTGGGGATAGACTTTTGGAAGTCAGTGGGAATAGTCCCAGACGTGTTTCGAGGGGAGTGGGAATTCTCAAAACCCGGCGTAGCGGCCATTGATACTCCTACCGGCAATTTGCAGTCTATGTTCGACCTGAACTCGGATCAACGAGCCCAATTAGATACTCTCGTAAACCGACATTTTACTATCGCTAAACCCGAACTCGGCTGCGCCAAGTACGTTCAACATAAAATCACTACTAAGGCGGCACCGGTTAAACAAAGGTACTATCCGGTTTCTCCCGCAATGCAGGCGCATATCGATGCTGAGTTGGACAGTATGCTTAAATCAGGCGTTGTGGAACGTTCTCGTTCAGCCTGGTCGAGCCCGATTTTACTAGTTAAAAAGAAAGATGGAACCTATCGTTTCTGCGTTGACTTTCGTAAATTGAATAGCGTCACCGAGAAGGACGCCTACCCGATACCTTACGTGTCTTCGATTTTGGATCGCTTACGCGATGCCCGGTTCATGACGTCGCTTGATATCAAATCCGCGTACTGGCAAATTGAAATGGAAGAGAAATCTAAGGAACTAACGGCCTTCACAGTACCCGGGCGCGGTTTGTTTCAATTTACTCGCATGCCCTTTGGGCTTCATAACGCGTCAGCGACTTGGCAACGTTTCGTCGACCATGTGTTGGGTCCCGAATTGGAACCTTACGTCTTTGTCTATTTAGATGACGTGATTATTTGTACCCCGACTTTCGAAAAGCACGTCGAGATTCTAGACGAAGTATTGCAGCGACTAAACGACGCTGGTTTAACACTGGGTCGTGATAAATGCCATTTTTGCCAACCGGAACTGCGATACCTGGGCTATGTCGTTAACGCCCAAGGGCTTTTAGTCTACCCCGATAAAGTTTCGGCGATTCTTAACTTGCCGCGACCTAGAAACGTTTCGGAGATACGGCGAGTTGTCGGCATGGCATCGTGGTATCGGCGTTTCATACCAAGCTTCTCAGCCATTATTGCTCCGCTGACGTCGTTATTGAAAAAGTTTCAGAAGTTCGAGTGGACCGAGTCATGCGAAGTCGCATTTACAACCATCAAAAATTGCCTAGTTTCGGCACCCATTTTGTCGTGTCCCGATTTTTCTCTCCCGTTTATCGTACAGACGGACGCTTCCAATGTTGGTATCGGCGCCGTGCTGACTCAGACCGTTGATGGCCAAGAACAGGTCATCTGTTACATTAGTCGGACTCTTACGAAGCCTGAGCGTAACTTTTCGGTTACGGAACGCGAATGTTTGGCCGTCCTGTGGGCCATAGAGAAGTTACGTCCATATTTAGAAGGCACTCACTTCACAGTCGTTACTGACCATCATTCACTTATCTGGCTAAATAATCTTAAGGAACCCACCGGGAGACTCGCCCGTTGGGCTGTTCGTATCCAACAATACGACTTCACGATCAAACACCGGAAGGGAAAAGACCACGTCGTTCCGGATGCGCTGTCCCGTGCTATACCCGAAATAGATGTAGTCTCAGTTGTCGGTCCTGGAGAACCCGAAGCCGGTGCTCAGGCGCCGAACGACAGTCGAACTGACCGTTGGTATAGGCGCATGCGTACACGCGTCGTAGAAAGACCATTCAAGTATTCGGCGTGGAAACTATCGCGAGGGAAATTGTTTAAACATGTTAACGTAAAATACCCCGAATTGGACGAAGGCACGAGTTGGAAAGAGGTGGTTCCGAAGCCTCAACGCGCCGAAATTCTCCGCAAAAACCATGACGAACCTACCGCAGGCCATTTGGGCATTTACAAGACCTACGGCCGTATCGCTCAGCAGTATTACTGGCCTAAACTTAAGGCGGATGTGACCCGTTACGTTAATCGTTGCGCGACGTGCCTAGCGCAAAAACCCGAACAAAAACGCCCGGCCGGCTTGATGTGTCGTCACCCCGTGGTGGATAAGCCGTGGCAAATGATATCTATCGACATTGTAGGGCCGTTGCCCCGTTCAAAGAAAGGCTACGTATATATTCTGTCCGTGGCTGACTACTTTACCAAATTTACCCTTTTCTTCCCGTTGCGTACCGCCACCGCGACCGCGGTGACTCAGAAAATTGAGAACGATGTTTTCTTGCTCTTTGGAGCACCTCAGTACGTCTTGGTTGACAACGGCGTACAGTTTCGCAGTAGAGAATTCCGACAGCTTACCGATACGTATAAATCACGAATCATCTTTAACGCGCATTATCATGCGCAGGCCAACCCCGTCGAACGCGTTAATCGAGTATTAAAAACTATGCTAGCGTCGTACGTGAAAGACAACCACCGGGAGTGGGATAAATATTTGTCGAAAGTCGCTTGCGCAGTGCGTACCGCAGTACACGAAGTCACCGGCATGACCCCATATTTCGCCAATTTCGGCAGAGAGATACAGTTAGAGGGGACGCGCGCCAATAACCCCGAGGAGGTGGATGTTTCGGAACAAATACGAGTAGAGAGTCGCGAAGACTTGTTACGACGGACTCCCGCGTTAAGGTCGGTATATGAAGACATAGTCAAGCGACTAGACGTGGCGTACAAAGCCTCCAAGGCGACTTACGATTTGCGAAGGCGCCCGGCTCAATTTGCCGTTGGCGATACCGTCTGGCGACGAAATTACGTACTTTCCGATGCGGCGAAATATTTTAACGCCAAGTTGGCTCCAAAATTTATAGGGCCGTTTTATGTCAGTCGGCAAGTTTCGCTGGCCACTTACGAGCTGTCCGACGAGACCGGTGCCCCGAAAGGCACTTGGCACGCGAAAGACCTAAAACCCAATCCCACGGACGTTTAGCCTTCTAACGCCCGTTTTCCGTAACCCCCCTCCCTCTTTCTTTGTAGGCCTTGACGGCCATACCGCCGGCCTAGAGCCGTATCTTCAGTAGTACCTACCTTTCCCCGAGCTTCCTTGTTGTGGGAACCCCACAATGCGCCGATCCCGTGACGCGCAACGTGCCCTCTTCAGGCGGCTTACGGGACAGGTTACGAGGGACTTATCCTTTTCCCCAGCCCCCCATGTTCTTTTGGAATGGTTGGTCGGAAGTGTGCATGGGAGTAAGACGTTCTATTGACCCGATTTTGACGAGCGCTAACCGCGCGTTTTTTTTTATTATTAGATATTTTCACGGTTTCAATTTGGAACCCCAAACCCTCCTTCTCTATGCTCTATCTTTACCTTTCTTTTCCCCTTGTCATTACTATCTACCGCGTCCCGGCGACAACTACCCAACCCCGTTGTTCTCTTTCTCTTTCCACCTTCCAAAACCGCACTGTTAGGCGACCGTCATGGACCCGGTGTTAAGGTCCAGTCGGCGTTTCGTGGCCGCCGCCGCAGTGCGTGCCACACCCGTTTCGGGTCTGGTCGGTTATATGTTTTTTTAATCTGTTGTTTTGTCGTTTTGGTGGTCGATTATCGACGTGGTTTTGCGAACCGTTGTGGTGGCACTCTTATTTTGGGAGTCTTTGCCCGTTTGGTTCCCCGAGGGAGCCAGACACGAATCGTTTTGTGGACCCCTGGCGGAGCGCCACTCCTTTTGGGACAGCCAGTTTTCTTGTCGCCCGTCTTCCGTGGTCCGGGGAGTGTGTACTAGCCATCAGCGAACCGCCAGGTCCTACCCAATTTTCGTATTTCCACTGGCGTATCCAGTCTTTCTTCTTCCTCTTCTCTCTTCCCTCCTGTCGTACCCTATCTGGTGGCCGGTGTGCGTAATTCCTTTGGGGGTACAGCTATCGTATCAGCGTTTCCGGCCGTTTGAGTGCTCGTGGCGCCGCAGCCAAAATGCCTCGTTGTTTTATAAGAGACTTCGGGGAACTCTCCTTCAGGTAAGGGGAGTGTTAAGTCATTTTGCTGTTTCAGATGCTTAATTGCATTTCACGCCGTTAGTTAGGTCATTTTGGTATTTTGAATAGCCGCCTAAGCTTAGAGCAGCGTGCCCGTATGCTAAGCCCTTTTAGCTCTTTATTTGGCTCCATCGCCTAATTCCAGAATCACGATTTCGCACATATTGAGCCCCAAAAGCAGTATTTGTCGTCGGTTGGAGCTCTCCTCTGATGGCGTCTTTCTGAATTCTGAATAGCACGCTGTGGCGGCGTGATACCAGCGTGGCCCGCATTGGTTTGTTTCATTTAGCACGCTGTGGCGGCGTGATACCAGCGTGGCCCGCATTGGTTGGTTTCATTTCATCGCCTTGCGATTCGCTGTGGTTTAGTCACGTGGGGGACGCGGCGAAGGTGACCTTTTGCCGACGCTTCCCTCTTGGCAGTCGTCCGGAGCCCATTGCAGAGAGCGCTTGTGTGGTGGTTGTGAGTCGGAATTTGTCGAGTGGTCTTCGGCGTAACGTGGGTGTTTTTGGAGCCCAGTTCCTGCTACTGTTAGTGAGGGGTCGTGCCCCCTTCATCTCAACCTACGAGGATTTGGTTCAGCAGAACGAGTGAGGCCCCCATTCTTTTCGTCGTCCCGTTGTACGCGTCCTGACGCGTCTCCCGTCGCCATTGAGGCGGTTATGCATTCACCCCCTTTCGCCGTTGTAACACCGAAGGTACCTGCCACCTACGATTGCAGCTCGTCGCAACTCAACTGTACCAGGCTCCCTCGCCGCCTACGCATTAAGGTATGTGCCTTTAACCTGATTGCCGATGTGAACGCGAGTGTTACTCATTACTACTCATTACTACGCTAGTGTATTCATTCAGACTTGCAGACTGTTCATGCCGTGAAGGCTAATGTAAATCGTCGCTGCCCTTGCATAAGGCAACGTGTATCTTTGTACCTACTCATTACTACCTATTATTGCTGTTCACTAATGTTCAACATCTGTCGTTAAGTTTAGAGCGCGCGTGCCAGCTGGTGCCCTTAATTATAGATTAAGGTTAGATACAGGGCGACGCATTCTGCTACCCCATTGTAACCCGAAGTGAAATATATGATTGGTTAGTTAAGGGAACTATTGTTTGTTTCGGCTTGTGCATGTTCTGTTACAGATAGACGCCCCTTTATTGTACGGATTATTGTACGACGGAACGAGGAAGCTGTGAGCGTGCAGGTGAGTGAGACAGCTGCGTAGTCGTAGTCGGATTGACACCTAATCACAATCCTGGCTTAAGGCAATCCCGAAATTGTTATTTGACCTTGCAACTCTTGAGTAATCTTATTGGCGGAGTATTTTTGCATGCTTCGCTCCCGTCTAACCGTCCAGGCCCGGTTAGCCGGGTTAAGACAGGCTTGGTGGCGCCCTCATAATTTCGACATACCCTGTATATATTATGCCACAACGCGCTTGCCCAGAACGTATCGTGTGACTCACGCCCGACTTTCTGAGCGTTCCAGCCGTGGCCTATTAGCCTATTTCGAACCGATTTCAGGGCAAGTGTGTCAGGTTTTCAGGACTGATTCCGTGGTGCGATGCTCACCTTGGGTGGGTGTCGTAAAGTCCTTTTAATACCGTAACACCATGCAAATATTCGTCAATCTAAATTTAGGCCGCGAATCGTTGGACGATACAAACACTCTAAAAAGAAACGAGAGTACGCAGGGGTCGCGGAGACAATTAAAATAATTTAAATTGATTAAGCGCGAGTCGCGGAGCGAGTTTAAAATTTCGCGTATACCGGCTCAGGGCAATACAAGTCCACCTTGGCTAACGTTTCAACCCCGAGGGTTAGCCCTAAATGACGCTATATCTATATTCAAAATTTTCTAATGGGCGGAATCAACGTGCGTTTGCGTGGCCACACATGAACGACTGTGTAAATAATCACAATGCTCCCGTTGTGGGTTCACGAGACACTGCCACTGTAGTGTGCCTATCTTCACGCTGAACGTTTGACATGAAAACAGCAAATCTCAAAGCGTCCGAACCGTGTTATGCTGCCAAACCCGGGTGTCTTATGCAAGCGGGTGAGTAAAAGCGACGTCCAGATAGGACACAAGTGAAGCTCAAAGCCCTACAAGTTTTACTCTATAAATTTTTCAGATAACAGAGGTCAGTGGATTGGGAGACCCAAAGGCACAAACGGAGCAATACACAGGTAAACCTTATGACCTCAATTTAGCAAGTAGCAGAGGGTAACCGCACGTACAGTGCACCAACATATTATTCATACGTTGAATTTCCACAGCCCGCTGAGGAACAGCTTTTTTTTTTATCTCTCGATATGTGTGTGCTCTTATACACATTTACCCCATGTACATTACATTACGTGCAAAATAGAACATTAACAAATTAATACTATTGTGTTTATTTAAGAACAAAGCTAATTTCCAGTTGCTTTTTTAAAAATTCATTCTGGAGTCGCTTAGCCTCCAACTCCACGTTTAACAGAGCTAATTGCACAGCCATGCTCTCCCTTTTTTCAATTACTTCTAGTTGTAGAAGTTCTACTTGTAAACTTTTATATTTGATTTCAATTTCTTTTTGATTGCATTCCACTTCAATTAGCTGTGACTTTTTCTGGTACATATTGACCTTTGCTTGAGCAATTTGTTTCATTTCAAGTTCTCGTTTACGCTTTTTCGATAAAAAAATTTTTGCTGGCTGCTTGCGCGGTAATAAAATTGACTGGTTTCTGGAACTTCTTGAACTGTCACCTGTTTGGTGATCGTTGGAAGGCATTCATTTGGTTCAATATTCTCCCATACGATAGGATGCGTTTCACTGGAAGATGTAGTGGGCTCGGAAGCAAACACAAATGCCATGTTGTTAATGGGTTCTGCAGCATCACCATCATAAATGTTTTCTTCTCCGTCTACGCTTTTCTTATTAATAATTTCTAGAATCTTCTCTAGAATTACATCTATTATTTGCGTAGACGGGTCCACCACCTGTCCTATACAGATACTGTTTATTACCTGCGGCATACTTCCTTGCTTTGTTCATTAAATTTTCATATTTGGAACTTAGTTGATCCGTACTTCTGGTGCTTAACGGGTGTTCTGCATTTTGAATTGTATTGCTATTTTAGTCTATGCTGTGTTCTTCCAAAAAGCAAGTCATAAGCAAAGTTAAAATAATACAACAACTATCATTACCTTCTCTTGTGTTGTTATGGCATTCGTTTATTTATTCTCTAGAATATTTTTGTAGGGCTCTTAACACCGCCAACAAATGTAGAGATTCATCGTCTGAAAAAATTTTACACTTCACACGTTTCGTTATTGTAAACAAGTAACAAGTGCGGTTATGTTAACCAAACTGAAATCAGGTGTGCATTAACCAAGTCCAAATCTGTTGCCAACATACGCTGAAAGGACAGTTACTTAACCGCTTGCGTTCCAACAATCAAAATTTTTGAATGTTTAAGTAGTCCTTTAGAAATTTTACTTAAAACCATTGTGTTATAACATATCTGACAGGTATTTAAATACCACATCCTCCCACCCCATTTTGGGGGTAGGTGGACTTGTACGTACCGTCGGGACTTAAGTAGGTAGCTTTAATTTTGTAAGTTAATACAAACGTATCGTATGATTATTATGCAAAAGATATATATATATATATATATATAAATGAATCCCTATTTCCCTTGGGTCACGCCATAACTTGAGAACGACTTTACCGATTTCATTCATCTTTTTTTAAAAGTTTTCTAATCCTTTGTAGAAGGTTCTTTCGCAAAGAAAAATTAAGAAAATCCAAAGGGAAAGCCCCATAATGTCATAATCCGCATCAGGTAACCGAAGGCGGAAGAGATAAGACACTAATAGCAATTTATGTAATTCAAAATGCTTTACATAAGTCGTCGCAGCCAGTCAGTCAGACATTCAAATTTGGTTTGTGCACAAGTGATTGTGAGAACAATTCCGTGTCGTTTTATAGTGTATGTTACAATGCCAAAGGCACGACGAGCTAACATAGGTCGTCGAAGACAGTTAGCTGCGCGGGTATCTACTTTACGTGCGAACCGCAATGATGACCAGCGCGCTACGGATAATGAATATAGTCGTATTAGCATGTTTTTAAAATGAAAGAAATCGAAAATTTGAATATCGGAAACACATTTGCTGAACCCGCTAATAGCAGACAAATCAACGTTCGGGCAGGACAATGTCTGTTGGGTTCGCTACCCCTTAGGGGGTGCAATGGGGTAAATAAGCCTAAAAATCGATATGGGTGTCGTTATTGAGGTTTTTTGGGACGTTGATTGCGAAAACAGCATTTATTTTTAAGTCCAAGACGATGGACATGACAAAATTAAAACTTTATAGTGGTTAAACGGGGGTTTCAGAGACAAATTATTTTTGGACAGAACAACGTTTGCCGGGAGGGGCGGGACGGGAAGGGACGAAGCGGGACGGGACTGGACGAGACGGGAAGGGACCGGACGGGACTGTACGGGGCGGGACGGGACTGTACGGGGCGGGACGGTACGGGACGGGGATGGGATGGGATAAGATGAGATGGGATGACAGAAAATAATTAGTCATTATTTAATACACAAATAACGATCCTCGCGCGTACGAAGTCGCGGGTTACAGCTAGAAAATGGCATACCTATATTGATAAGTCCAAGACGATGGACATGATATAAAATTAAAACTCTATAGTGGTTAAACGGGGTTTCAGAGACAAATTATTTTTGGGCAGAACAACGTTTGCCGGGCCAGCTAGTATTATGCTAAAAATAAGTTTTACAAAAGTATACTTAACTAACTTTAAAACATAGATTTAGATAACATGATATTCTGAGAAGCAGTTCTTACTATTATTGCAACACAGAAATATCCCACAGCACTTCGAATTTGGACGAGATTGAATGCATTTCGAAGAACAGTTTTCACACCTTTCCCTTTCTTTTACAAAAGTTACCCAGCGTGAACCTCGATTACCCAACCGTACATCGTTAGACACGCTATAGTTGTACCTTCTTCGTTTAGCTGCTTACGAAGCAGTACTAGCCCGTTTTTTCCCTTTTAGTTTGTCAGATTTATAGATAATAGCAATAGATCTTCTAAAATTCAGCAAGGTCACAGGTTCTTCTTGAGACAGAGAATATACGTAAGATAAATGTATTTACAAAAGCAATATCAATAAATCCAAAGAAAAGGCGGTGCCACCACTTTTTGGATCGACGGTCAATCGCATAACTTCGCAACTGATCAGCGGGGTCAACTGCACCCATATTTTTATTATAGTCAGCCACAATTCTAGGACAAGTGACTTCAATTTAAATCCATCATTTTGCTTTTTACGTACAGTTGCCGTTTCAGTGCCGTGGTAGTTGGAGCTAAAATTTACACATTTATTGTCTTCGATTTGAAATAACTTGTACCTGAATTTGAGATTCTGCTATCGTGTTCGCCACGTTTAATTTTCTTATTATCTGCTACCATATTCTTAGGACAACCTTTCTTATTTGCATGTATTTATTTATTTATTTCGCACTCAGCCAACAGCCGTTAGGCCAATTATAAGCGTCGCTGTGCATATTGTACCTACCAAAAGCAAAGGTCTTCCCCAACATCAGCTTTTCAAATAGAGGTACACTTGTAAAAAAGTTGTCGAAGTATATAATCCTATGCTTACCCCATTCATTTTCAGTTAAATTCAAGACCACCTTGTCGCCTAATCCAAAATCCATATATTTCTCGTCAAAAACTTGAGAACTTGCGGTTTAGAATTTCTAAAAGAGGACGCACTTTATACATTTTGTCCTGATTGTCTTTTGGTATAGCACTATTATAATTGACATGCAAGTTGGATAAAATTTCTTGGAAGCGATTGCGAGTCATTGCTTGACTAACTAGAGGAATACCCAAGTCTGGAGAAGTGCTCCAGTAGTGTTTGTAACTTGGCACAGTGTGATAACTCATAAAAAAATGTATACCAATGAAGCACAACAAGTCCTCTTCCTTTAGCTTCAAATTTTTGTTTTTTGGGTAGCATACAAGTTAGTCTGAAGTGAGATGTCTTTTACTGCAGATCCAAATAATAGGATGAAATAATCGGTTGGAGTTTGACATGCAACAAAAGGGTCACCAATTAAACCTTCCGATAATCGGTACGTTGGAACTTTAGTGTATTTTTCTCGTTTTCGCCATTTTCTGTCAGGTTCCACTTTGCTTTTCGTGGCAGTATCTTGTGTTACACAATTTTGCTCTTCGCTTTCCACACGTTTTCCGGTTACAGGTGCTTTTGTTGTTCCATCATCCGATAATTTCTCTACAAGTTCTATATTTTCCCAATTTGCATCAAAGTCAGCATCTTGACCCAATATAAATCCTCCTAAGGACGTAGCAGGTAGGGATTCATTGTAATCATCATCGCCTTCAACATCAGTATTTTCTGAACTATCTAAAGGTAAATTTTCTAATTCTACATAAACCCTTTCTGCTTCTTCTAGTAATTCCTTATCAGTGAGCGGTTTTGTCCAACATCCTTCTGGTCTTATTTTTATTACGAATAATTAAAATAAATCAATTCTAATGGATCATGCAAAAATACCCTTCTAAAGTCTTGGTGGTACATCTGCGTACCGTAAAGTGAGTATATTTTGCTCCATTTTTAAAAATATTTTTAAATTAAGGTAGTTTATATCGCATTTAAATTAATTAGCGATTTTGCAATTGTTGACCATAGGACTTAAATCCGGCTCAATTTCAGACGAAACTGCGCATGCGCAGTGGATCACAAGCAACTCTTATAATATTTTATTGTTCATTGAAATGTTAAACAGTGTTTAATATGATCGCGGCCTCGAATGTTAAGATACATTTAACATGCATCCACTCATTTAACATGCATCCACTCGCGTCCTCGAATGTTGAGATACATTTAACATGCATCCACTCATTTAACATGCATTCACTATAGCAACATCACACATATTCATGGCACAAGTTTACGTAGAAAAACGTACAATAAGTATCAGCCCTTCTCAGGACTTACCAGGAACACCTGAAAACGTGAGTAGATAAAAACTCCCGAAACGTTTTGTGATATACACCCTAGAGTCCCTAGACAGTGGAAAAAGTCCGATAAAACAAAACAAAAATGTCCGTTTACAGATCTTTTTATTAGCGGGCTCTTTAATATATTCTGTTTTCAAATTAAGCTTTTTTGTTTCTATATCACTCGTCATTTCAGCTTTTTTAAATTTTCTAGAATATGCTTTAATTGCTCAGTTTCATTGGTTTTAATTTTTTGGACTAAACTTAATGCTCTTGAGGTAATTTCATCCTTAATTTTTTAATTATTTGTTGAAGATGTGACTATCTCATCGTCATCAATAATATTGTGAAGATCATGATCTTTACTTCCTACTGCTGATTTAATTATATTATTGTCACTTAGGGAAGAGTTACAATAATTCAATGCAATGTAATGGATATGTTTACATATTACTATTCTTATATTAAAATCTAAACTTGTGCCAATAAATGTATGCAAACAAATGTGATAAATGGAACAAATTAATGGAGACCCCTTTTTTCATCATAGATATTTTGAACTAAGTGCCGTATGTTTATTTTTACTAGAATTATTGGTGATTGCAAAAACGTTCATACCAAGTGAGTCTACACTAAATGTAGCAGATATGGCTAGGGATGATCGATTTCCTTTGGTTGGTTTTATGATTCTTCAAATTTTTTATTTCTAAGGAACTCCATTAAAACGTGAATTGTCTTGTCCAGACGTTTTAGCTTGTTTCTTTGCAAATAATAATATTTAAGTGTTTTATGCATACTTTCCAGATTCATATTAGTATTTTCAACTGATGTTGTCCGAAAATAGTTGGATAATATTTAATAAAAAATTCTTTAAATTTTAATGGTGTTTCATCATTAACAACATTTAAAAAATGTGTTAGGCCCTCTTGGCATTTTTGTACCTCTAGAAGTTTTTGCAAATACTTTAATGTTTTATATACCCACTCTTTTTTTCAGAAATATTATTTTTTGATAAATTAGACTGCCAGACACCATCAACGTACCAGGAATAATAATGTTGCTTAGTCATAATATTTTCCCATAGATTAAAAAAGACGTTTGTTATATCGGACATAGATATGTCAGTTTTTATAGTGCATAAATTATCTTTTATTTTTTTAAAGAAAACTTGATTAATAAAAGAGTCCTTACTATTTGAAAACAAATGCCAAAGGCATACCTTCGTAAAACTCATCAACATTTAAAATTGTAGTGAGTTCAAAATCATATGCATTCTTATCATGCGTGCTATCTATGGCAATAAATTTAGATCCAAAGTTTTTTTAAATATCTGACTGAACTTTGTCCATAATAATTAGGCAAAAATCTTGTTTTAATAAATTAAATTCAGAACGTATCTCTCCCTGTTTTTTATAATATAACACAAAATTGTTTTCACTTTCCAAACACTGATTTACCAACATATCCACACTGGTTGCATCATCTGCATGTCTGCACCCATCTTGTAGATTAACATTATATTTTGTTAACAGTTGTTAAATATTTGTGTGGTGAGAAGTTTTAACGAATTTGTGATATTTTCAAACCACAGTCCCCAGCAGTGTTTTATTATATTCTGTGGCAATATTTTGAATATCCTTTCTAATTATCATATTCGTTCTATCAAGAGTATCACCTACTGTTTCTCTGGCTGTATTTAAGATCCTTAAAGAAATAAACAAAATAATAATAACAATAATAATAGGTAACAATAATCATTAAAAAGCATATTTTGATGCTGGAATGCCCAAAATTACTTTTGAAGCTGTAATTTCCTTGTCCAGTTTATTCACTCGGAGGTTTTTAATTTCCTTGTCACGCCCATAATGTCTCTTATAATATTTTACACAACATTTTCCGGTATTGCTGTCTTAATTACAATAAGAAACGGGGTGACTTTGCGACGATTTTTGCACTTTTATCCCAATAATTTAAGAACATCTACAGCTACATGCACGGTTACGAATTATATTATACAAGATGATCAGACACAGAAATTTATTCCTCAATTTTTCGCCTTAGAATGTTATTTTTTATTGTACATTTTTTTTAACCGCGGGCAGTCACCCGCCAAGATGGTTATTTTGCCCACTGCTCATTTTTACCTTCAAAATCCATTAAATTACGTTATAATTCAAACTCACACTCCCATAGGGGAAGCTTTGCCCACATAGTGTATGTTTAAAATTGTCTTGCAATTTAATACATGAAAAATAAATGAGAAAATGAAACAAACAATTCATTACGAAGCTTTATTGATATGAAAGCATATCATAAATTAACATATGTACTGTAGTTGATAGAAACTCAAGTAATAAGACAGTTTAAACCCTCAAAACTTTGTAAATAATAAAAAAACATTTCAAACTAAGGCCCTGAACACACGGTGATTCCGTATCCGAGATTCGGTATGCGGGATACAGAATCTGGGTCTATTCAGATGCGGCGACTGAATCTCAGACGCGGGCCTTCAGTCACTTGCAGTGCCGTGCTGTTCTTTGTTTCTGTCGAATTAGTCTAGAAGTGCTGTATTTAAAGTCAGGGATTGTGCTCTACTAAACTAATAAATTTTTTATTGTCAAATAACGTACGCTCTATGATCGTTGTATAGTAAGGAACACCCTGCTTATTCGGTTTAAATAGAAGTTGAAGAAAATCTGCTACGCCTATGATATGATATCATATGTTCTGGCTGGCAAAAGTAGGCGTGTCCAGGCCCTGGTACACGTGGACTCATATGCTCCATATGCTCCAATGGTAAATCGGTATCCGAGATACAGAATGTGCCGCCGTCGGCCGATTTTCCTTATCTCTCCATTTCGGCCGCCGGCGACAAATTCTGTATCTGGGATACCGATTTACCATTGGAGCATATGAGTACCAGGGCCTGGACACGCCTACTTTTGCCAGCCAGAACATATGATATCATATCATAGGCGTAGCAGATTTTCTTCAACTTCTATTTAAATCGAATAAGTAGGGCGTTCCTTACTATACAACGATCATAGAGCGTACATTATTTGACAATGAAACATTTATTACCTTAGTAGAGCCCAATCCCTGACTTTAAATACAGTACTTCTAGACTAATTCGACAGAAACAAAGAACAGCAATGCTAGGTCCATAACAGCACGGCACTGCAAGTGACTGAAGGCCCGCGTCTGAGATTCAGTCGCCGTGTCTGAGCAGACTCAGATTCTGTATCCCGCATACCGAATCTCGGATACGGAATCCCCGCCTTAAGCAAATAATATTTTTTGTCTGAAAAACATAAAAATTTACAAAAAATGTGAACCTCAATAAATGACAAGAACGATAAAAAATAATCTCATAGCTTATAGGCACTAAAGTCACAATCTTTAAATATATGGATTCCTCTTCTAATATTTGGCATCTCGAGAATTTTTTCAATGTTGTCTTTAGCAATAAACGAAATATCAGTTCGGGAACACAAATGAGTTTTTAGTTCTCGATTTTCTTATAAATTTAGTGTAAACTTCATTTTTAGTTGTTCTTAAAATTAGTCCAACAAAATGTGTTACGGTTTTCTTCATCGCGAATCTTACAATAATGAAATCTCCTTCGTTTGGTATCCTGATGTCTTCTTCATCTTGTAATTCCATTTCTTGAACTAGAACACCTTCATCTATATATTCGGTTTCGCCTTTTTCCGAAAGATCTTCCGCGCTATTTGGAGAATCATCTGCCATTTCCGATGTGTCGGATGCAACTTCCTTCGAACCAAAGACAACCTCATAACCTCTAGACTTTCCTGCGGCAACTTTGAGCATCTTTTTACGATTTGGTGTGTTTTATTTCTTAGGTTTCCTCGTGTCTTTTAAATAATCTAAAAGTGCCGCGTCTGTTTTTTCTGTTACACCTTGTTCTTCAGCTCTTTGCTTGGGAAGTTTTTTAAGCGCTTGATCGCCGTCCAGTGGAACTATTCCTGTGGCTTTAAAGGCATTTTTGATGATTTGTTGTTGTTGGGTACTGATCTTCTCCATTAAGGATTTAAGTAGCCCTGGGAACACTAGTTTGTTCACAGTGTTTATCCTTGGGTTATGTTGTTTGTATTCGGTAATGATTTCTCGCCATGTCGATTTAAAGACCCTGAAGAATCCCACATCTAGGGGTTGGGTTAGATGTGTGGAGTGTGGGGGGGAGGAAAACTAGCCTGATATTGTGACCCTGGCAATACCTGAGAACTTCGATGAAAGATTATCGCCAATAACAACTTTGGGACCATCCATTAACAGAGACCATGGTAGAACAACCTTTTCAAACCAATCCTGGAAACAATGGCTGTCAAACCAGCCAGACTTGCTTCAATTATAATAAGTATTTTTTGGTCCTCCAACACACCACAAGTCGTACATATGTAGACTACATATGGGGCTAACATTTTTCCTCCAGCTGTAGCTGGTATCATTATTGAGGTGACTGACTTTGAAAAGTTCGTTAACCGTTCTGGATATTTCATTCCCTTCTTAAATATACATTTCTTTGATCCGGGGTCATCACTCAGATTAGTCTCATCGAAATTGAGGATGTTTTCTGCGGGTACGCCATTTAAACTTCTCGATAAATCTTCAAAATAAGATTTGATTTCGTCTTCACATTTTTCGGCTCTGACATGCTTTATATTTTGGCACATCCTTTCGGAAAGCCTGTTGGAATGACGATCTAAAAAATTGTGGCACCAGTCTTTTCCGGGGATGGTTCCGTTTTTGAAACTTCTTATTTTGCGGCCGTCTTTCTCTAGATAATTCTTCACAACCATATGCAAGTCTAAACGTGTAAGGGGAGCACCAAATTCAGCTGAGGCTTTAACTATGTCGACAAAGTGACGTTCTTCTACCTCGGTAAACTGGCACTGGCCTCCGTGAGATAACACATGTTTTTTACTTTTTTGTTCCATATGGTTTTCTTCGGGACTCCTGTTCTATCGGGGGCTTCCTGGTAGGACACTCCAGATGTAACAAGATCTAGTTCTCTGTTCAGAGCCTCCTCAGTAAAATCCTTGTACTTCTTTGAACCCAGCTTCCTACTGTACTTTCTCGGCATTGTAGAAGATACCCATCAAGCAAAATTAAACAAACAATAATCAGAAATACGTTGGGCAAACTCACCCCACGAGCAGCAACAACCGTGTTACTTTTTATAAAGAGATTCCCAGAAGCGATATAATATAATTGCGTAATACTAAAACCTGTTTCAGGCAAAGTGTCAACTGAAGTGTACAGAATGCTAAACTTTATTTACAAGAAGCGACAATATGCATTAAGTATGTTATATGAACCTTAGATTTCGGCGTTTTTAAAACTATGGAATGAAGGATAGTTACTTACGTAGGCGGTGCTCTGAATCCACTGCCACTGCTACTTGACGCCAAGGCGATACTAAACAAGCGGACCTTGAATTCCGGCGGGCAAGAAATCTCCATTGTTGCCAGATTTAAAAATATTCTGATTTTTCGCAAAATGTCTGAGAAGTGGGCAAAGTCACCCTAAAGGGCGAAGTTACCACTTTTTACGGTAACTATGATAGTACTAGTACTAGTACAATGTTTAAGTACTTACCAGATCGAAAATAATTGAAATAACTCATTTTAAGGAATTAATTTTTGGATCTTTTTGCCTCTGTTCCTTTAAACAACTGAACGCCATCATTCTTTTCCTCATTACTTAGCCACTTCTTAAAGTCTAAACATTTTAATTATTATATTATGACTAAAACATACATTATTCAAAAATTTACCATTGTAACACACAAAGTTACTTCATCGTGGATATTATGTTTGTCCTTTAAGTGAACTCTTAGTTGAGCACTTGCCATAAAAGACGTATTAAAATTTCTTCCAAGCATTTATAGTTAAAAAGACATCCATTGTACTCCACATTAAAACTTTCCAAACCATGGACTTCTTTACGATGTCTGTTCAAGCTGCTTTGATTTGAAAGCAGCTTATCACAAACTATATCCAGTATCTTAACTTTCCAAATAAAAAAAAAATGAATGAAAATTACGAAACAGATCGAGTTTAAGAAATTCTGAGCACAGACACACGACACACACGAAAGACTTGTTTTTAAAATTCAAATTTTAGCGTTATGTAAGTTATATGTCAAACATAGGAAATGTGGCAACGTTGGTACGCCATCCTAACTTTAGCCGTTCCTCTGTCAAACATGGAAATTCGATTTACCAATATAACCTTGCTGCCAACCTCAAAATTCGTGTCACTGTGTTGGTTAAAGTGTAATTCAGAGTAGCAACATGTCTAAAGCAGCTTAAATTTAACACATACTCTCTGGACGGAAAACAATGATGGTACTTTTAGGTACCGTCGAGACACAAAGGGTTAAATGCGATCTAAATGTTGTTTATAATACGCATCTGATATATATATATATATATATATATATAAACGGACGTTAAACTTAAATCTCCAGTTAAATGAGGTTGATAATACCTGCCATAAGAGCCAGCGACAAAAATAGTTAACGTCATTTCATTAACGGCCAGTTGTACAATCGTTAGTTAAACCACAGTCAGAGTTGAACGAGAGATCAAGTGTAATTGTGTGTTGTACGAACAGCGTGAACTGTGGTTTAACCACGGCTTTCACTGAACCACCAAAATCGTATAATAATAATAAGTAGTAGTATAATAGTACGGATGGGGCCATAATTATATATAACAGCAATGAGATAACATGAACAACAAAATAGGGTTCTAGGTAAATAGACCGAACTCAATAGACCGAAAGGCAGTTGACCGAACTCAATTGACCGAAAAGCAATAGACCGAAACGTCACTAGACCGAAACAGCAATAGACCGAAAATCACTTGGTCGAAAATATGTTATGGTTAAAGTACACATTCGGTAAATGTGCACATTAAATATCTTGAAAAATTATATTTATTTATTAACAATAGCATCAATAGAAACATTTACTCAAACAGCGTCCCAGACAGACAAGTCTATTAGATAAAGAATGTTATTTGAAATGTTGCTTAGAATTAATAGTAGGTGTCACATATAAGGTCACAGCCACCTGCTCTAAAAAACAATTTCCACTGGTTTTTCTTATTCTTCTACTACCCTGCGAATTACTAAACGCGATACTTCAAAGTTAATTTATTGACGGATAACATAAGAGTGTATCGTCAAAGTTGAGTTTCGGTCACTTAACCTGAAATTTGTGTGGCCCGAAATTGATGCTAAAAATCTCATATTTCTGTCAACAAAGACAAGAGTATCTTAAAAAAATTAATAATACGCGACCCAAACATCAATAGCAATTCAAAGCAATTATAATTTTTAATAGAAATGTTATAACAAATATTTCCAAATAACATTATTGCATATTTTGGAAAATAAGGGTACTTTATTCTTGAGCCATTTTCATATTTTCGAACTTCCCCCGTGTACGGAAAGGGATAATTAAATTTTGACAAGTGCATTTATAGTTAGAGAACAAGCAGGGTTTTTTTATAAAGAGTGATTTTTTTTGAGAAGTCAAAAATAAACTTTTTTCCCCCATAGTAACCCAATCCGTGGACATACTGTATAACAATTTTGTATTTTATAATATATTTCGTCTTTTGTTACTTACCTTAAAAGATTTGTTGGCGGTAATTGCACTTAAGATGGTAGACATAATCCACATGCACTTTAGATAAAAATCTTCAAATTGAAATAGTTCTACGTATTATCTATAAATCTGCATTCCTGTCGATTTGGGAACAGATAAGCACAATACATGTTCAAATACTGCATAATACTGCGCAATGTAGAGATTTTTAAAAATAAAAGGGTAACTTCCAGTTTTTTAAAATTTTGTAAACCTTCGTCCGGTTATTACTTTATTATTATTTTTTCCCGTCGACACTTTTTTCCGCTGCATTTTTTTCCGTCGGCACTTTTTTCCGCGGAACTTTTTTCCGCGGCACTTTTTTCCATCGGCACTGTTTTCCAGGCACTTTTTTCCGCCACCCCATTTTTTCGTATCTCCTATAGTTATCGAGATTCCCTATGAAAACATCGAAATTGCCTTAACCTGTAACCTTGGAATACAGTTTATGGGCTTCGTATGCGTTAGACGGAAATAGACATATGATTTAAAATCTAGTATCCTAGGATTTAGTGTTTTCTGAAAACGAAACACCTCCATTCTGCGGATACTAGATATTAATCGCATATAATTATTTCTGTCTAATGCATACAAAGCTCATAAGCTGTATTCCAACTCATTTGATTACCTTTGTTCACATTTTCCGCCACCAATCTGTATAAAGCTAACTAGCAATTTAACCAATTCTGTCATTTCAACCCAACTTGCCTTTCGCGAGAGAACATTAGAGGCATTAAAATTTCGACGGAAAACTCAATGGGTGGAAATTCAGAATACACATTACAAGACTTAGCAAATTCTTAACATTCGGATACCTACAATACCTAATTATCTTTTCTTTTGCTAAGGGAGCTCAAATCTATTTTCGTGAATAAGCTTGGTCTCTGTCGCAGTCTTCAGGTTAAGGCAATTTCTATGTTTTCATAGGGAATCTCGATAACTATAGGAGATATGGAAAAATTGATTCCCATCCTCGAACTCTTTTTTCCAGAAATGCTTAATGGTTTAAACCAAAATGGGCTACCGTCTTTTGTTTTCGAGTTATAAACCAAACTTTAATTTTTCGATTTTTCGTTTTTGGACAATATCTCGCTTATTTATAAAAATAGATAAAAGTAATTTGACGTTCTTCTGGCACCTTTTCGATACAAATGCAGTGGGTAGTCAGTTATTCAAAAAAAGTTTTAAAATTCTAGTTATACCATAAAATTGTATTTTTGTAGATGAAATCCATAGTTGTATGTGGTATCATGAGTAAGAGATGTTTTTCCCATTCCAGTGTTATATATCATAATATACAGATTGGTGGCGGAAAATGTGAACATAAGTAATCAAATGTTTGTGAATACAGTTTATGGACTTTGTATGCGTTAGGCATAAACAGACCTATATGCGATTAACATCTAGTATTCGCAGAATCAAAAGGTTTTGTTTTTAGAAAACACCGAATTCTAGGATACTAGATTTTAAATCATATATGTCTACTTCTGTCTAACGCATACAAAGCCCATAACTGTATTCTAACTCAATGGACTGCCTATATTCACACTATCCACCACCAATCTGTATAATATAACATATACTGTCCCTCATAAATTTGTAACACATGGATTTTTTTTATCATCCATTTATCAGAGTGTTTTATTCCTGATACAAGTTCTACATCTTCTCAAACTAAAAATGCACTTGCCAAAATGTAAATATATTCGTATACAGGGGAGGTCCAAAAATGAAATGAAAATGCTTCAAGAATAAAGTACCGTTATTTTTCAAAATAGACAAAAATGTTATTTAAAGAGGTTAAAAGTAGGTGTCAAACATAAAGTCACAGTTACTTGCTCCGAAAACATTTTTTTCTGGTTTCTCCTATTTTTTTCTTACCACGCTGTGTATTACCAAATGAAATACTTCAAAGTTAACTTATCAACGGATACGATAAACGTGTATTGTCAAACCTGAGTTTCCCTCACTTAGCAACCAGGATATTACGTGATTCAAAATCAGTGCAAACCAATTTCATTTTTGTGTCAAATTTTTAAATAATTTAATAACAAATGGACCAAATAATTTAAAATCAATTATAATTTTTTTCGTTGATCGTTTATTTATGGGTCCATTAATGTATAGAGAATCGTCTATTAATGACCCTTACTAATGAATATTTTTTATTAATAAACGATTTTAAAAATCTGTTTATGTTGGTGGAACTGTAAGTCTATGTCAAATTCGAGGTTAACAGGTTAGGTTTTGCGTCAGTTTTGACACAAACTGACTCAAAACCTAATCTGCTAACCTCATATTTGACATGACTTACAATGTCACGAACATAAACAGTGCCAACCTAAGAAAAAAATCACAACCATTTATGGTCACCCGGTACCATTAATGTCAAAACTTTAAGTGTCAAATTCTTTTCATGGAATAAAATTAGATTCTCTTCAAATAATATACGATCAACGGAAAAATATTGTAACTAACTCGTATGTTAATCGGCGATTAATAATATCTACAATTAACGCGCTCGCTAGCGCTCGCGCATTAAAATGTCTCGATTATTAATCGCTCTCATTAACATACTTGTTTGTTAAATAACTATTAAGAGATATGATATAACAAATACTTCCAATTAACATTTTTGTGTATTTTAAAAAATAAGAGTACCTTTTTTTCAATCATTTTATTTTTTTATTCAAGGAAAATCGGTTCTGAAAGATAATTTTTAAATTTAAACATGATTTTTGTAATTTGCTAGAAATATGTTCCTTAAATCTTAATTTATTATCGATGATAAGTCCTAGATTTTTACAAGAATCTTTAATTTCCAATGACATATCCCTTATTTTAATAGATATGTTATTAACATTGGCATCTCTAGTTTTTGCCCTACCAAATAACATCACATAACATTTACTTGCATTAATTTGAAGATTATGTTTTTCCGAATATTCTATAAGATTTTTAAGATCAAAATTAACTTTAGCATTGACATCATCTACTTTATCGGGATTAAATTTGATTAATAGTTGTGTGTCATCTGCATAAAAATGGTAATCACAAAATCTTAGAGATGTTTTTAAATTGAAGGTATAAATGATATATAACAAAGGCCCTATCGTTAACGATGAGATAGGAATGTTAAAGTTGGTTAAATCCTATTGTCAAAAAATCCTCACAAAGATAGATAAGAATATTAAGCACACTAATAGCTTGTAAGGCACATACCTTACTTAATTGCATTGTGCGCTAAGGATTTTCCATGGTATAAATGCAATTTTTCTTATTTTTCGATTTATTCCAAGTCTACAGCTTGCTAAGGAGTGTTGTAGAAAGTTAATATTGAAAATGGTGTTGCAGTACATAGAGAGTGTAAAGGGCCATCGCAAATTGTTATTAGATGGTCATTTGTACATCAAAGACAAACAAATTGATACGAAGATATACTGGAGGTGTGAACGTCATAAAAAATTCAAGTGTAGTGTTCGTGTTGTATCAGTGGACAACGATATTACACAAAAAAATGGCCAACATAACCATGCAGCTGATGCTGCAGAAATAGAGGCAGCTCAAGTAATGCAAAATGTTAGAGAAGGTGCAAGACGTACCCAGGACGCTCCACACTTCATAGTATCGCAAGCATCTTTAGGATTATCACAGGCAGCGTCAGCAAAACTGCCAAAAGTGGACAACATGAAAAGAACTATACGAAACATTCGAACTAAGCATGATGCTGCTCCAGCTATACCTGGTAATCGAAGAGAACTTGTAATCCCAGATAATTACAAAATTACTAAAAATGGAGCAGATTTTCTATTACTTGATTCTGGACCCGCTGACGATCGAATATTAATTTTTTCCACAAGAAGGAACTTGCGGCTATTAGCTCAGTCCATACATTGGTACGTAGATGGCACGTTTAAAACTGTGCCACATCTATTTTGCCAATTATATACAATCCATGGGTTGCAATATAACAATGCTATACCATTAGTATATGCACTACTGCCAGATAAAACCGAAGAAACCTACACTCGATTGCTTACAAGTTTGAAAGACATTGAACCGACAGTTTCACCAATAAGCATACTTATGGACTTTGAATTAGGGATGATGAATGCAGTGTCTGCAGCATTTCCGCAAACCAGGCAACGGGGATGCTTTTTCCATTTTTCTCAATGTTGTTTCCGTCACATCCAGTCAGAAGGACTTCAGCGTCGATATGAAGCAGAACCTGAATTTGCCCTAACAATGCGATTGTTGCCTGCTCTGGCATTCGTGCCTGCAGCAAATGTAGTAGATATCTTTGAACAGTTGTGCGAAGAAAATGTTATTCCACAAGAAGCTCAAGGTGTGCTAGACTACTTTGAGGATACGTGGATAGGACGCCCTCAACGACGTCACCGTCGCCCGCCGCGTTTTCCTCATGTTATGTGGAATTGTTTTGATGGTGTGAATGAAGATTTACCTAAAACCAACAATTCCGTGGAAGGATGGCATCGAGGCTTTGACCAGCAAGTTTCTTCAAACCATCCAAATATTTGGAAATTTATAGAAGCACTGCAGCGAGAGCAGAGTTTTAACGAACTCAAAATAGAGCAATATGTAAGTGGCGAAGAACACCCAGAAGCCAGAAAAGGTATCGGGATTGTGCTGACAGAATAAAGCGCCTTGTCAGTAACTTTGATATTCAAGAAAACATCGTCGATTATTTACGTGGGATTGCGCATAATTTTAATTTTTAATATTAGTAGATATGTAATTGGGTAGGATATATTTGTTAAGTATTGTTTGATTTACTAGAATAAAGTTAAAATAAAATAAAAAACAAAAAAAAACTTCTAAACACGCCAGTCCTAAGCTTGAATAAAGTGTGAAGAAAAGTTGACGCTATTAATGTTAATAAATGTAACCGTAATATATTTTCGACAGAGTGATTTTCGGTCTATTGCTGCTTCGGTCTAGTGACGTTTCGGTCTATTGCTGCTTCGGTCTAGTGACGTTTCGGTCTATTGCTATTCGGTCAATTGAGTTCGGTCAATTGCTTTCGGCCTATTGAGTTCGGTCTACTCGCCGTGTACCACAAAATAGAATGCTTGAGTAAGAAAGAGATGACAATACGAAAAAAATATTTTAGTAGGCATGTTTAGTTGACAAATGTCATAATTAAAATGAGCTTCAAGACTACTCCAATATTTGCTTCTATGTTTATCTCTTTCTTACTCAAGCAATACGTGTTATTTTCTTGTTCATGTTATCTCATTGCTGTTATACCGGGAGATCGAGAAAGGTTGTCAAAAAAACTACCTTCCAAGTAGTTATCAATATTTCTTTCTAGTGTGATATTAGCCACACTGCTGTTGACAGTTGTTCTCAGTTGTTCTGTGTGTTTACGTTTCTTAATTTCCCTTTTTTCTTGGACGCCGTTATTATTATACAAAACAGTATTTTTCAATACTAATTAGCCATTGTTAAACGAAGTTTACAGTAAGTAGTGTTTCCAATTAATCGAAAACGGTAATAATTATGTTTGTAAATTTTAGGTTATGTATACCCTTGAACACAACACGTTTATTATTGAATCTTATTTCCGCAATGGCCAACGCAATGAGGATAATGGTGAATAGAAATATTCAGGAAATTTATGTGTAAATAAATTCGTTAATCGGTTCCCTGACGTCGCACAGACGTTGATTTGAATGATTTACGCGGCCAAAATTATTTTATTGTCTATATTGGTTCTAAACGGGATATACACTCACCGGCACGAAAAACGGAGCACTTGCATTTTTTGATTAGATTTAAAATTGTATCCCTTTGTGATGTTTTATTATTACATTTATTATTATACATTTATTATACATTTAACATTATAACATGTATAATAAATGTATAATAATAAATGTAATAATAAAACATCACAAAGGGATACAATTTTAAATCTAATCAAAAAATGCAAGTGCTCCGTTTTTCGTGCCGGTGAGTGTACTATAATGAAAACTTCATTTTTTTTATATAGAGTATTTTCATCAACAACAAAAAATAAATCACAAAAAATAATACTAATACTAAAAATTCTAAAAAGTGACATACATTTTTGTTTCGCAAATAAATGTTATCTTTATGAATAAAAGGTTTAATCATCATCAATGGACAAATCTTGTTCGCTTTTTGAAGAATCAAGTGTTGAATTGGCGTCAGTCGGCATTAACAGTTCTATTGTTTCTGGTAAAAATGATTTTACCGTTCTTTTCTTTATCTGCTTCATACTGCTTATCAGTGGGTCTGAATTTAATAACAATCTATTGTATACATCAAGGTTGCACGCTTCTCTCAAAAAGTTTGCACGGTACAACCGAAAATATTTGTTCCGGGCCTCTGCCGCCTCTTCCGATAACTGTCCTATTGGCAACAGAGCATTTTCAATTATAGTCGCACCATGCAGCAGAATTTTGTGCATGGTTGGAGTCATCGGATGCCATGCACATAACTCGACGTACAATATAGCAGTTTCCAAGGCGTAATTTTCATATTTGTTTGTGTTTATTTTATGCCCACTTGAGATAGCCTCCAATATAACCTTCAATTTATATATTAAATCATAACTTATCCCTGTAATCTCAGCAGCTAATTGTGGATTTTCGAAAAATCTTCTGCTGGTGTTACCATCATTGGTATTTCTGAAGTTGGATTTTGGCATGTCTACTAATAAGCCAGTTTCTTTTCGAAATCTTTCTTGGATATGCAATTTTTTTTGCTCTTCCATTAACTTTTCTTCTTCAGTTCTTTTCTCTCTATATTTTTGAACTGGCAACTTATACGCCAAATGCAAAATACTTTCAAATAATCGTATTCTGGCGTGTAACATAGAAAGTCCAAATTCGATAGCTGTAGAACATGTTTCGTTTTTTCTGTTTAGATTGTTAAAATCTTTTGTTGTTGCTCTACAAATACAAATTTTCCCATCAACCATGGTCATCTTGAAAATGTGTTCAAACAAGAATTTACTCCCATTTAAATTTACTTCAGTGGCGACTAGTGTCTTAGCAGATTCTTCTATGTAACTAATTTCTTCGTTAGTCACATCCTTGGATTCCCTTAAAAATCTAAATCTTATTGGTCGGTAATATCTTGGAGAAGACGGTGTTGGGTTCTGCCAAACAATATTTTTGTTTTCCTGACCACAAACTATTTGTAGTGGGAGAAAGGAGCTCATAAATATATTTGCGTCCGATTCGGCATCATCATCAAATTTCTGTTTATATTTGGTTTGTTGAGAACAATCACAGCCCCACTTACAAATGATTTTCAAAGAATCTCTTTCTTTTTCATTTAATGTAGTTAGGACTTCTTCCAAGGAAATTGATAGGCGCGTAACGGTATTGTCAATTAGACTTTGTAAACTACTTCCCGCGCAGGTACTTGTGACCCGTAGGCATTCTTTGGGCGGATAACATTCCTGTTTCGCCTTTAACAATAGATTATAGCACGGATAAAATTCCTTGTTCGTGTTTCTTATAATTTCATATTGCCGCTTGGTTAAATCGGCTTCTACAAACATTGCTAGTGTTAGTGGTTGCGCAAAATTTTCTTGATTAATTTTAGTATACTCTTTTTCCATGTGTTCGTAAGGTTGCTTGGGCAGAGTGAACAATTACTTCATTGCCTACAGTGGAGCGAATTTCTTTGGTGTTCCTTCGTTTGCTTCGTTCACTTAGTTCTTCAAATGATTTCGAAGGTCGACCCGGCCGAGCTTGTTTTTCTATTGGAATTTCTAAGGTTCCTTCTAACCAAGGCTCAATATTTTTCAGGAATACTTCTTGCCTTCTATGTGCTTTCAACCATCTTTCTTTTATTTTTGATTTGAAAGAGGATAATTTTTGCTTAAAACTCCTATTAACTTCAGTGTTACCATAACACGACAATAGATAGCTTTCCAAATAATTCAATTTTTCATCAATATTTGGGAAATGTTGCATTTGCTCAAACAAATATCTGCGAGTCACCAGTTTAACACCTGACCTGAAGCAAGCAGAAACAGGCATTATTTGCACTAGTAATAAAAGTAGCAATATATTTTGTTGTCGCTATAAAATAGAAAAGTATCTTTATTCTAGTCATCTGCAGCTATCCTCAGCCAATTTATTAGTTATTAATAAGTTAAAATATAAAGTATTGAATACAATAAAAATCATAACGGGCACGGCCGGCATCGTACAACAAAAAAGCGTTTGAAAATTAAAATCACTGAAAAATATTTCTGTTTTGGAGCTCTATTCGAAGCCCTAAAAATGCATTTCAAAAATGTTGCAACTAGGTAAAATTTATTGTTAAATATTTATTCTTACCTGAATTACTAAAATCCATCACTTTCACTTGGATAACCACTTAGAAAAATAAATATTACCTTTGAAAAAGTAGATTACTCTGAGAGTGCCCAGAAGAGATACGTACACTGCTTAACACGATTGAGTTTCGACTACCTGTGTGCGCTCGCGGTACAAAGATTACAGGTAGTGAGGGTTGGTTATTGTTTCTAGAACTATCTTCTAGTAGTTCTAGGAATATTTTTTTGTTATTTACAGTCACTTTCAAAATTCGACATCGTACATCGTTTCCAAATAACGGGTAGTGTTGATGCAGGAAAATCTCCTGGAAGACCAACCCTTTTAACTCAGGACACATTAGAGGATATACAGGCACGCATCTTACGCAGCCCTAAAAAACCATTACGACAGTTAGCGCAACAAACAGGAGTGTATTTTTTATCCTATACATTTTCGTATAAAAAAATTATTTTAATTTGTAATTGCAGGGTTAAGCTATGAAACGTGTCAAAAGGCAGTAAGACGAAAACTGCATTTACACCCATATAAAGTTTCAATAATGCAAGAATTACTTCGTCCCGATTATGAAAAGCGTGTGCAGTACTGCAATTGGTTTAACCGAAGTTTAAATATCGATGAAATGCTGGATTCAAGTTTCTTTCCAGACGAAGCCTGGGTTCATCTGACCGGTTACGTAAATAAACAAAATTACAGGATGTGGTCTGCTCAGAACCCTGGTGAATTTTTACAAACTCCATTGCACCCAATAAAGATTGGCGTTTGGATTGCTATGTCAAGGAGACGCATAATTGGCCCTGTGTTTTTTGAAGATACCGTAACAGCTGACCGCTACATCACAATTCTAGACAGATTTATTAATGAACTTCACGATGATGAGTTACGTCAGGGATATTTTCAGCATGATTGTGCACCTGCACACACAGCCCTTCGAACACGTCAACATTTACAACAATTTTATGATGATCGTATCATTGCATTTCCTCCACGGTCACCCGATTTGACAGCCCTGGATTATTTTCTATTTGGACATTTAAAGAACACGATCTATCAGACCCCCATGCACACTTGAGCAACTGAAGGATGCAATTACTGCCGCTACTGCAAATATAACTGTGCAACAGCTACAAAATGTTTTTAACTGCATGAAAAGAAGAGTTCAGTGCTGTATCAACAATAATGGGGCTCATTTCCAACATTTATTTATTTATTTAAGAATACAAGAAGTAGGCGGCGAAGCCGATAAAACTTCTATCAAGAAAACAAGCAGATACAAACAACTGCATATAAATGACACACATGTCACATGACAACTTAAATTAATATGTTATTAATTTGTTAAACAATAATTATATAAAACGATCATACAGACTCTTGAAAACATTTAAAGTAGAGGAATTAACAACAGTGTGTGGTAACGAGTTCCATTGCTTTTGCACTCGGCAGCTAAAAAAGTTTTGCCTGAGAAGTAAATTAAATCTATTACACTCTAGTTTGTAATTATGGCCTCTAGTCATGACATTTCGATTCAGAGTGAAAAAGTTTATATCACATGAGTAATGACCGTGAAGAACCTTGTACACTTCTATCATATCACCACGGGATCTTCTGTTGCCCAATGTGGGCAGGTGTAAGCGCGTAAGGCGTTCTTCGTAAGACAAGTTTTTCAAAGCAGGGGTCTTCTTGGTAAATTTCCTTTGTACACGTTCCAATTGGTCAATATCTTTAACAAAATACGGGTTCCAGACTACTGAAGCATACTCTAGGATAGGTCGCACATATGTTTTTAGAATTTTTTTAACACTATTCGGACTAAGATTTTTAAACACTCTATTTATAAGATACGTCACTGAATTTGCTTTTTAACAACTTTAGAGACATGCTCACTCCACTTTAGATTAGAGGTAATAGTAACACCTAGATCTTCCTGCGATGTAACGGAACGTAGCAATGTATTATGTAGCAAATAATTTTGATGGGGGTTGTTTTTTCCTAGATGAAGTACTGTGCATTTATCGGCATTCAGCGACAGAAGCCAATCCCTACACCATGCCTCTAGTTTCCGGAGATCCTCGGAAATGCAGAGCGGATGAGATATAGGGTTTGCCATAAGCTTAGCGTCGTCAGCAAAAAAGGACAAAGTAGATTCAAAATCTATTCCCAAATCCAATATATAGCTAATGAACAGCAACGGCCCCAACACTGATCCCTGAGGGACTCCACTTAAAACCGGTGAGAATTCCGAGCGATGCCCTTGTACAGATACGCAGAAGGTTCGACCCTTTAGAAAATCTGCAATCCACTGTAATAACATTCCACGAACACCAAGATGTTGAAGTTTCAGCAGCAGCCTTTCATGAAGAACCCTATCAAAGGCCTTGGCAAAATCTAAATAAATTATATCTATAGGGTCCCCGTGATCCAGGGAAGCCGTGCAATGTTCTAGGGTAGTTAAGAGATTGGATACTGTTGAACGTCCTGGTAAAAAGCCGTGTTGATTATCGTTGAATATATGGTTGCACTTAAAAAACTGGGTAAGCTCCTGAACGATTACTTTTTCCATACATTTGCATGCTACAGATGTTAGGCTTATCGGCCTGTAATTGGCAGCCAGCATCTTATCACTTTTTTTGTATACTGGAGTAACTATGGATGTTTTCCACTCTGCAGGCAACTTACCACAGTTCATTGAGTTCTGCATAATCTGTACGAGAGGGTTAGTTAACGAATCCGCACATTCCTTTAGAAGTATAGGAGGAATTTCATCTAGTCCAGGAGAAGCATCAGCTTTAAAAGACTTGATGGCCGCTAGTATTTTGTCTGACGTAAATTCGATTGAGGTTATGCTAGTCTGCATTGCAGTGGCAGGAGATAGTACTGGCAAGGAAGAGAGATCTTCTCGTACAAATACTGTGTGGAACTGGCGCATAAATAAATTAGCAATAGTACACGGATCAGAGTGAAGAGTGTCAGTTTCCAAGTCTTTTAAAAGTAATGGTTGCATCTGGGGTTTAGTGTACTTAGCAATGTATTTAAAAAGGCTCTTGCCACCACTTGAACTGTAATAATTACTGATTAGAGTATAATTTAATTTTGTAAAATTTAATATTCTAATTATTAACCTTAATTAAAACAGATTGCAAATAACTTCTTATTGTCATAATCGTTTTCCTATTTTGAATCTACCATAAATTGCTAAATCCATTTCATACATGACAGCAGATGTCTATGATGACAGTTGGAGGATGTGAATATTGATATACTCGCTGTAGAAAGAAGTTTTTTCGGACAACCTTTCTCGATCTCCCGGTATATAATTGTGGCCCCATCGGTATAATAATAGTGGGGTTGATCGGTGTTGCAACAAAATTTAAATATATCTACAATTGAGGATCTGCTTGGAATTTTGACGGATGATGAAGATATGCTGGAGTTAGTAGGAGAAATAAATGACGGTTTACAAAGGAATCCAAGAATATTTCGTGAAAGAGTAAATAGCTTTGAAAAATGAACTGCGGAGAAATTTTTCGTTAGATTCCGTTTAACAAAAAATTCTGTTCGGCAAATAGAACAGATTCCTAATGTTGCTTCACCTGCTGACAGGTAAATCAAAATATTTATTATCTACTGCCAAACGTAGTTTTTGCACTTGCGGGACTAAAGTTGGCACTTTAGTCACTTATTTCAGGGACTAAAGTAGCTCATTTTATCTCTAGGGACAGAAGTAATTACTTTAGCCCCTAGGGACTAAAGTAAAAAATGTTACCGTATCTATGGTAATCTATGGTAAATTCGGGGTTAACAGGTTAGGTTTCGCGTCAGTTTTGACATAAACTGACGCAAAACCTCATCTATTAACCTCGAATTTGACATAATTGTGAGCTCTTGTCGTAATGACTTACAGTGCCACCAACTTTAAAATTTAGCAAAGGCTACTAATTTTAAAATAATTGTAACTAAAATGTCAATAAATGACGTTTAAAAAAACGGGTTTTCGTTTTAAATCTTCCTGCAACGTGAAAAAAATAGTATATGCAACTCGGAGAGAATGCTATTTTGCTTCAGTGCAATTTCTGACTCGAGGGCTTCGCCCTCGAGTCAGAAATTGTACCTCAGCAAAATAACGCATTTCTCTCCCTCATTTCATAATCTACTATATTTGTAATGTGTTTGTTAGTTTACAGAAACAACGCAGTTTCCCAAGAGAATATATTATTACCACGACCTGCCGAATTGTTTGGAAAACGTCATTTGTCACACAATTCAGCAGGCCGTGGTTATTACTAACATTGCGTTACTTTGCAACGGGTTCCATGTTGATTGTTACTAGCGATTTTTCTAGTATCCACAATTCTACCGCTAGCAGAATTGTATATAAGGTTGTAAGAGCTATTGCCCAGCTAAAAGCGCAATACATTCGGCTACCGGAAACGGATGATGAAATTACTCATGTTCGTCTGGGATTTCATAAGATCGCCAGTTTTCCCAAGTGTATTGGAGCTTTAGATTGCACGTGATGATCCAATCGCCAGGTGGAGACAACGCAGAATTGTATCGTAACCGCAAAGGTCAGTTCTCTATTAGTGTACAATGCATTTGCGATGCATCATTGAAAATTTTGAGTATTGTTTGTCATTGGCCTGGTTCCAGTCATGACAGCACAATATTTAATATGAGCCGAGTTCTAGCAAAATTTGAAAATGGAGAAATGAATGGCAGTTTGCTAGTTGGAGACAGCGGATACGGTATTAAACCATATCTGATCACACCACTCGGAAATCCTAGAACACCAGAAGAACATTTGTTCAACGAATCTCAAATTAGGACAAGAAATCCTATCGAACGATGTTTCGGTGTTTGGAAACGCCTTTTTCCCATCTTAGCATTAGGAATTCGACTAGAAATTCATAAAGCGGAAGCGGTGGTAGTTGCAGCGGCTATACTTCACAATATAGCCTGTAACAATTTTGATCCTGCACCACCACTTCTTGACAATGAAACAGAAGCGTTCATTCAAGCTATGAATAACGTTGCAGTTTTTCCACACCCTCAAAGCAACAATAACATCAATAATGTAACTAGGTATGCATTGATTAATGAGTATTTGGCCAGATTGTTATAAATTTTGATATACTGAATGTATTATAATAATTGTAGTAACCTCTAGCAAGAAATGAGGTAGACGCATCAATAACTGACTCTCTTAGCCCAGTTTTTCAACGTTTTTATTATAGACACCTTATTTTGATTCACAGATAAAAATGTGCAAGTATGCAACATGTTGATTCAACCTTTGTGTTTAGAACTGCAACTAACAAACTTGATAATGTCTAAAGAAATTAATTTGCGAATTTTTTTAGTACGCACTGTTTTAGCACCAATACCTGACCAACAAAATTTTGTATTTTTCAGTATTCTACCTACTTAAATCACCAATACCTGACCTTAATAAAAAACTGTTTTAAGTAGGATTTTGAGAACTTAATTATAATCGTAGGTAAGTACATGAATAAATACAGTACTTAACACTTATGGCAGATAATAGGTACTATACTTTTCTAATTCTTTCACATTGAAAATACCTCTTTTATTGACGGCAATAGGTGCCGGAATTACTTGCACTACATCATTTAATGAGTACCATATCTCATCGTTATTTGTTGGCCATTTCCAATTATTTATGCCACTGCTGGACATAACAGAAATTAAAGCTTGTTTATTATTTTGCTTTGTTATTCTTCCTGGATAATGTATTCAACGATAACGTAATCATTAACCTTTATTCAGAGATTCTTCAGCATTTGTCATCCACTCATCTCCTTCACCTTCACTTTCTACATTAACTTCTATAGATGATTTCGATTATGATTCATTAATTGGCGCCTTTGTTGCTTCTTAACTTTCTTCATCTGCATGGTCTGTTGTTTTAATTTAGTTTTATCCACTCGTTTTCGCTTTCTCTCTTGCTTGTCTTTTTCCTCTTGTTCTTTTTTCTGCTTTTTGGCTAAATGATACTTTTTCCAATCTTGTGATACAGCCACGGATGGTATTTTTTCCTTGTTACGCTTTGGTCTACTGTTCTGCTGAATTTCAGGCCAGAACAGGTATTTTTTAAATGGTGAGGGAACATTAAATAATAATAATAATAATAATAATAATAATATGCCTTTATTAATTAACAAAAAATACATACATAAACAAAAAAAAAGAATACGTACTGAGTAGGGCGAAGTTCAGCTGCAGAATGCAAAAAAAAAATTCTGCAGTTGCTCTACCACTTAACCCTATGTTAAAGTGTTTAAATCCAGCTTTACATTGTGTTTCCTGCTCATATTCAAATTCAGTAAAGTTTATAAAACAATTAAAGATAGTATAGCAGTTATTTTTGATCATTGTGTAGAAGATTATTGATCTGTGACCGAAAACAAGAAGTCGGTGTTAATTTGAGGTCTCGGGGTAAGCCATTATACCACTTTGCAAAATTATAAACAAAACGGCGTTTTCCAAACTCAGAGTAGCATAATGGAATACTGACATTGCCCCTAAACCTCAGGTCTAAGTTATGTACATCTGTACGAAATGATATCTTATTATACAAATATGGAGGTGTTGTATACAAAATAATTTTACGATATAGACATGCACAATGTAATGATCTCCTATTGAACATATTTAACCATTTAACGTCTTTTAATTTATACGAAATTTTATTATATTTTCTTATACCAAAGATAAGACGTAAGCACGCATTCTGTAGTTTTTGTAACCTGGCTTTGTCCTGTGCATCAAGACATGGTCCATACACTACATCGCCATAATCAACCTGAGATAGAACTAGATTATTACATAAAATGGTTTTGACTTGTCTGTTAAATAGGTGACGATTTACAAAAATTGACTTTAAATTACAATATGCTTTTTGCATACATTTTGATGTGTTTTTTGAAACGTAATTTCGAGTCAAGATTTACACCTAGGTTTTTAACACTGTCAACAACAGGTATTGGATTATTATTTATTTTAAAAATCATTTGACTTTTTGCTATTTCGATTTGAGCCTTTTTACCAAAAAATATGACCGCCGATTTGTCCCCGTTAAGCTTAAGTGCATGTTGATGCGAAATAGCAGCTAGCTTTTCCAGATCTTCATTTATACGCTTATTAGCAGTAATAATGTCTTGAGTATTAAAAGAAAAATAGATCTGCGAGTCATCAGCATAAAAAGGAGATGCACAAAAGTTTAACGTAGATGGGAAGTGTGAGATATGGATTGTAAATAGAGGCCCAAGAATAGATCCTTGTAGAACGCCTGTTGTATTGCTGCAAAATTTTGATAACTTTATAGCCACTTTAACGGCTTGCGAGCGATTAGATAAATAGTTATTTAGTAAAGAAATTGCATTTGGCAAACAACCTATGTAATGGCAGATAGACAACAGAATATTATGATTAATTGTATCAAATGCCTTGCCAACAAGATAAGAGCGTGCCAGACTAGAGTCAAGCTCAACAGGGTCTTCTTTCCCCGCTAATTTTTCCCAGCCCGTTTCCTTGGCAGTGCTAGATAGTAGGTAGGGGGACAGTGGGAATCTCGTTAATTCATTCATGCGCGTCACTAATTAGATGACGAGGCATTTGGCTCTGTTCTGCATGCTCACGCGCGGATTTACCGGTTAGATTTTGGATGCGGGAATCCGATGGTCATTCACCGCCCCGGTCATTAGTAGGGCCGGGGGCCCGGAGACCCCCTAATTCCTAGTGAACTCTGGAACGGAACAAAGCCTCAGCATGTTGTTTCTCCGAAATCTACCTCACTCAGACCCTACCATGTATCCAGCGGCTCTCGACCACAACCCTTCCAAGGTGAACCCTGCAGCAGGGCTTGGAAAACTTTTCACGGAGTCCTGAAGGGAACAGAATTTCGCAACGCTCGCGCCCTCTCACGGGGAACCTCGTGACGGTATCTGCCCGACTAATTGGTATCTGATTGTTTGCCGGCTCCGTAGCCGCCTAGTGCCACAGCGACTCGCACGACGGTTACTTTGTCGTTAAACCACGACTCGAATCGCTTACAAACTAAATAACAATAAATATATATAGGTATTCTTTGGGGGGTGTAAAGGGCCCCTCCTCCGAACTTTAACAATATCACAATGTTTTACAATATCACAGTGTTTTCGCCGTGTGCTTACAAGTTGTCGAGAGGCTCGTCATTCGACTGAGGCCGTAGCCATCAGGCATGTGCCATCGGTGCATTGCAGTCCATGAAACCGTGGTAAACCTCAATGGAACTACGTAACGCTATCATAGAGATTGTTATCAGCTTCGCCCGGTCGGAGATTTTGAGCTTCTTTAGAACCTCGACCGTCGTTTTTGGCATAGCACCTCTGGTTCCCACCACGATGGGTAGGACTTTTCCTTCAGCTACTCTCAATCGCTGTTGGAGATAAGGGAGTGCCGGAGAGTACTTTCGCAACTTAGAAGTTCGCCCCTGAGTGAGGTAAGAAGTTCGCCCCTGAGTGAGGTAGTCTCCGTCCTCGTGGCAGACAGTGATGTCCACCACTAAGGCCCGACCTTGGCTCTTTATCACCAAATCCGGCCGGAGGGTTGTTCCACTCGGCAAACGTAGTTGTGACTTTCGCACTCCACTTGCATCTGGGTCCCTTCTCAGAGACTCGTTCATGACGAGATCCTTGATCTCGTCGTGCCAACGGATTCGTGCTGCCTTTGTATGAATACATTGGCCCAGGATGTGGCCAAGTGTTTCCAGCTTGACCTTACATTGCCTGCACATGACATCCGCCTGCGGCGTTGCCCTGTTTAGCACCACTCGGTTTTACTTGGTGTTTGATCTCATTTTGAGGGCTGTTAAATAACGACTTGGCTTTGGAGCCGCGTATCGCGGAGCCATGCGTTTCCGATTGGGTCGTCTACGTGAGATATTGCAGACTTCCCTTGAGATCCCAGGGTCGCCCACCTTTCGCGCTCTCTCTTCTTGGCGCGCATCTTCCAGAGGTCTATATCTTTCACTCTGTCGATTGGCCATCTGACGCCAGCGTGGGAGGCCATGGTCTGAAGAGATTTCGACAGGCCAGACTCCCACGCGAGAACAAGCATCACCGGATCCCAGTGCCTACAGAACTTGAGACCAGCCTTTAAACTCGAAGAAACCACCGTTAGTAGAAGTTGGGGGATTCCCAGGCCCCCATCGCGCTTGCCACAGTACAGTAGGCAGTTGGTGGTCGACTGCGGCAAGTGGTAAATGTCCCTCACTACAACTCTGAGCTCCTGATGCAATCGTTTTATCATGGTTACCGGCGGAATCGCCATCACCAATCTATAGAGGTAGTGCGGAACCAAGTACGTGGTAATAAGATCGACTTTCTGGGTAGGCTTCAATGGCAACCTCTTCACCCTCTGAAGTGTTGCCTGGAAGTCCTCCTCAAGGCCCTGAATGGTGATGCCCCTCCAGGGTGATACTTTCATACCCAGATAGTCTAATGTAGAGTCCGCTTCAGCAAATGGAACTCTATCACCTGTCGTGCTTGTCAGTTGGGGGTCTACTAGGAACCAGGAGTTCGATCTGGAAGCTTGAGCATTTAGTTATAGATATGCCCATAACTAGTCCTTTCAGGTAGGCTTCCGTTTGCCCTAGTAGTTGCCTCGCTTTTGGTACGTTTGCCGCTATTAGCATGAGGTCGTCGGAAAATGCAAGGCTGGAGACTCCCCCCTGGTCTCCTATTGTGTACCCCACCTCTTGCTTCAGCTGCAGTATCAGGAGTTCCAATACTGCATTAAAGATAAAGGGGGACAACGGATCGCCTTGCTTTACACCCGCTGGAGTTGCAGTGGCACCTCAACTATACCCTGCTTTAAGACTGTTTGGACCCCCTCATATGACTCAACCACCATCCGAACCAGCACCTCTGGCAGTCCTTTACGGCGCAGTGCAGTGGGGGACGGTGTCAAATGCCTTAGAGACGTCTAACTGCACTACCACCATTCCGGCGTTGCTTTTGGCATGGCGTAGGAGATGGATGAGTATATGGAGGTTGTTGAAACACCCAGCCTCGGACACGAACCCCTTTTGTCGTTCTATGAATCCCACTTTTTCTACCATCCTTCGACCGATGATTCCGTAGAACAATCGACTTAGGATAGAAGAGATGGTAATGGGGCGGTAGTTAGTAACCTTCGAAGGGTCTTTTCCCTCCTTATGTATAAGTGTCGTACGATTTGCTTTCCACTTTCCTGGCTGCGTGCCCGCCACCAGGATATAGTTATATAAGTAGTGGAGTATCTCGGCTTTGGTCCACTGAGTTAGGTCGCCCCGACCTATCCCATCCCGTCCCACAGCACTCTTGCTGCTTGTTGAGGATATTCGTGCCTTGACCTCCTCGACGGAGACATACCGTAGTATGTCATCCACCGGGATGTCCTCTTCCGCTGCCCCCCAACGCGGGGCCTGAACCTTAGCCTTGGTCCCCCACAGCCTATGGTAGAGATCCCTGACCTCATCTATACCCAGCTGGGCCTCCTTGTTGTCATAGGAGACCTCTCCTTCTCTTACTTTCTTTGCTAGCAGCCCGGGCGTATCCTTATACAACTGTTGGGCTTTGGCATACACGAATCGCCTGCGAGCGCGTTTGCCGCCGCCCTTCCTGGCATGTGGCTCTTTTTTACCACTTGCCGAGCGAGGTGGTCCATAGTCAGTTGGTAGACATGGTCGATCTGCCGTTGCGGCGGAGGACCGGTCTCCAACGTCAGATGGAGGGCCTCACGAAGTACTCGGATTACACCCTTGTCACTTACTGGTACTTTTACTTTGCTGGGCCTCTCCCAGGTCAGGGCTTTCCTTATAAGCTCCCTTCTCCAGGCTACCACCTCTGGAGAGTCTAGGTCGTCTGGGCCTGCTATGACAATAACCGGGACCTCTCGGGCAATTGTTGCCGTTGCCGCGTTTTCGGTTACTGTCGGCTCGATTGTCTCTACTGGCGAGTTGCCCTCCTTTCGCGGCCTGCCGCGACGCACCACAGGGCGTACCACGTCAGCGAGCGGTTCCGGGTCCGCTCCCTCCAACACTTGGCCATGCACGCCTTGTACTGCACCGTTCGCCCGGAACGAACGATCATTCTCTCTTGCTGGTGGGTCACCCTCCGCATCCGGCCTGCTCGGGTTTGACCTCCTCAGCTTACGGCGCCGAGTCCGCCTCTCTGCCCTGTGGGCCATGCACCGCGTTACCGTCCGCGTTTGCCCAGTCCAAACGCTCTTCCCGCCATTCCTATAATATTTTTCGCACCTTTCGTCTCCTAATTGTTTGATCGTGTGGTTGGGAAACGATCCTGTCTCATGCATTGCTTTTGCGACTCGTTTTTCGTTTATGGATACGAATTCCAGATCAAGCATGTGCTCGATCTCCTCGGCCGAAAAGGCCCCTCCCTGCCTGGGAACCGGCAGGTTCTGTTTTGCACCCTCCACTCTCGCTTTGTTCATTACGAGTGGGTGTTTGAGGGCGCTCATGCTGCGAGAGCCCTCTTTTTGTCATGTATGCCCCACCACATGACTCGCGGATAAAGTTGCCTAATTGGGGGGGGGGCGGTTCCTCTGGGCATTTTGGCATGTGGAACTGAGCGGCGTGGAACGACTTATACACCATTTGGCAGCCTGTGCATTTATAAGTCGGGGTTAGTTCCTCATCCCATATCGCTTGCAAGCGTTCTTATGTCTTTCAGGCTCAGTGCTGTGTGGTTACCCTTGCCAGCGATGAGACAGACGCTGCATGTCCACCCATCACGGAAGGGTAACTGAATTTCGTAGTCCTTTGAACTCGCCGGTCCGTCAACGTTGGTTTGCGGTCCTGTGTTTTCAACTCTACCCATCGGGGGAAAACCGTCCCCCTCAGCGCCCGAGGCTTCGCCAATGTTTGTATTGACCATTGAAGCCGTTAGATGCGGTGCCTTTTGCTCCAGTGTGCACCCCGCAGGGCAGGCTTACCGGAATTTTCACACTGGATCAAATCGTCGATTCATCCAAGCCTCCCCGAGAGACAGGGTGTGAGACTACAACAGTTGGAAAATGTAGCTAGGACTACCATGACAGTACCGGGGTTGATCAGTGTCCGACACACTGACCCCCCAACTCCTGCCAGTATAGACCTGAGTGACCGCAAAGTTAAAGGTGTGCAGTCGGTCCCCCCGCTTCAGGCCCGTGCCTTCCAAGAGAGATCCTACCAGACGCGTGCGTGGCGTAGCGGGCTCTGCCTGTAGAGCGTCGCCCCTTACCTTGTTCCACCCGAACGGTTTCCTATGGTTAGGGCGACGTCCTGGGTAGCTGGCCACTCGATCGACGCCGTGGCAGGAGCTCAAGTCTTCTGGGATGCTCCTACTTGACAGGGGTTCTCGACTTCAGGGTTTGCAGTCACTCCCAAGATGATTCGCCGATTCGACGATGAGTTCTACGACGCCGCGCTGCACTCTTCAGCGGTTTGTCGCGTCCCCCACCGACCCGACTTCTACTCGCTCGTGATGTAGTGAGCTATTGCAAGTTATACCAGGGACGCTGTCATTTGACCTGGAGGCTTCTTGACTGCGCCGCTTGGAATTTTCTGGTTGTCCGCTTTGAGGGTCGCTGGTGCGCCGGAGCGCATCGCTAGACACCCGCGGACATACGGTGTACCAGTTCGCAAGCATACGTTAGCACCCCCCGACTCTCCCCGCTTGGAGGTGTATGCTCACTTAATCTCCAGTTGAATACGCGGTGCGTAAGTGCGTACCCCCCCCCCTTTTACCCAAGAGAGACATAGTTACTCCCGCCGTTTACCCGCGCTTGCTTGAATTGGAACATTTGTTGTTGAAACAGTAGAGGATCTAGGAGAAGTGCCCTGTAAATCATCCAAATTCTCATTTAATTGTTGAGGGATACATATAGAGGTGGTTGGCATGTTTTCAGTATTAGTTCCACTGACCTCAAGTTGAGAAAGTGCAGGTACAGAAATGTGAGGTACAGATATATTTCCCAAACTATTATTTAATTCCTCTTGTGGTATAGGTGTAGAAGTACCTGGCAGGTTATCAAAATGAATGTCTCTATTCTCATCTGGGGAAAGTTCATGTATGGAAATAATAGATGTATCAGTTTTCTGCGGCTAGTTTTAGTGGCTAAAGATCTGTTTAAGCTGTCCCAATGTGGGTTTTCTGAAGGAACAGGTGTGGCAATTTGAGCTATCAGATTATTTTCTAAATTCATCTTTTCCTCCACTGTTGATATATCTCTGCCACCATTATTGACATTATTGAGTTATTGTAATCAGTGCTATTTAATTCGTTTACTGCGGCAGAAGTCTTTTTCCAAAAATTAAACATAGATGTTTCTTCAAGATTTCCAGTCCACGTAAGATTTGCTTTTTTGGATTCATTTAAAGTTTCTTTAGAAATATTATGCTCCATATAATTCAACATTTTTTTTAATAAGTTCACGTTCCTCATGATTGATATTTTGATCTATATTACCATTTTCAGAACCTTTAAAGTATTTTGTGTAATTTATTGCGTCAGGATGTAGTGGGAACAAGTCAGTGCACTTAAACACATTACTGATTATTTCAGGAGAAATAGAAACGTTTATTGCTTCCTGTAAAACACCACCAAAATGTTCCTTTTTAAACTGTGCTGTATTATTATATATTCTTCACTTTCTCACTGCGTGTTTCCAACCACTATTTAATGGTCCAAAAACTGCTACATCCATTGGTTGCAACAGATGAGTAGCGTTCGGGTACAGAGCAATTAGTATAATTTGTTTTTCAGTACAAAAGTCACTAAGCTACAGAGTCAGGTGACTCTTAAGGCCATCTACAAAGAAAGCAATGGGAAATATTACATTGATTTTAACTAACCATGTATAGAAAATGTTCGTAATGTATTCATAAAATGTAGTAGCGGTCATTCATCCTGATTCACTTTTGGCTATAGCCCAGTCATTGGGCATTATATTAGTAATGTGCGGTGGAATTCTTTTGTATTTGAAAACAATCATTGGTGGCACCATCTTTCCAGCGGCATTAGCATTAATCAAAGTAGTTACGTTTTCTTTTTCGTCGTTATTTATGTGATTGTAGATTCACCTTTACGCACTAGAGCTTTTTGACCTTTTGAAGCCAAAATGAAAGCAGTCTCATCTGTATTATACACGCGAGTTCGATCTCCCCAAATACTCTCCAAGCCTTCAGTTTTTATGTATTCGGTTATTTCACTAGACCATGAACGTATTTTATTTTCTGTGACTGAAGATCTTGCTAGAGTTAAATTTTGAGAAATTTGCTCAGCAACAATAGGGTGCCTTTTCATAAATGATGAGTACCATTTCCTCCCTGGCCGTCCATTTACAAATGATTTAGAACGTTTTGTTATCTTTACTAATAATTCCACAGAGTCCAACAGCTGGATCTTGCTAGCGGGAAAATCTTTGTCGCCTATGTATAGTAACCACTGTACCAAATCTTATTCCTCGTCTATAGTTAATATAGTGGTAGGACCTTTTCGGCAATTTAGGTAAAGGTAAGGTAAGGGGGGCGGTAAGCAAGAGCGGCCGGCTTCTCAGCCAGAGGAGGGCGTGGGTCAAATACGAGACTCAAAGCTTCAGCTAAAATAAAAATACGGGCGCCAGGTAGCAGGTAACCCAGCTCTTGACAAATCGCACATAAAGGTATACGATAATATGCGTTACCAAACACTTCCTGAAAAGAGATACGGCAAGGGCGCATAAATAAAATTCGCTGACCTAGATAACGATTCAATATAATTGAGCAAATAGTAAAGGGGTTCCACAAATATTTTATACAACAAATAATACGGAGTAATCCATACAGAATCTCAATAGGGAGATTATATCACAGCTTAATATTATCAAACAAAGCATAAGGCTAAACTCACCACAATACTGCCAATTACATTTACATGGGAAAGCGTAGTTGACAAGCAATCCCAAATTAAATAAATAATTATAGACGGTATGTATTTGTTACAGAATAGTAGTATAAAAAAGAGAATACAAAATTGATATTAAATTTGGCCAAATGCACTACTGAATAAACACTTAGTAAGAGTTCGAAAGCATCGTGGCTTCGACACAACTGTTAAGATTGAAAGCAAAATTTTGAATGCATGTTGAATGCAACCGAACACCCAGTATGCAAGGCTTAACCTTTATTTAATTATTAATTTATTTATACCGACGCTATCACGGGCCTACAAGATCTTGTTTTGGTTCCGTAAGCGCGAATTCACGATATTGCAAGGCAATTTGCATTAAAACGGTCGTCACGCGAGCATTACCAATAATTTCTCTTGCGCGACAGGGCGCAAATAGTGATATTATTCAACGGTGTAATAGGTGACATTTGAAAATGAAAGAATACTTTTCATGCACTTGACTTCACAACGGAATTACAATACCGCTAAAAATTAGTCCAAGGTCGGAGACAAAGCACAATACCGGTAATATTTATACCGAAATCGGATGCATCTCCGTACATATAACCTAAATCACTATATGTCGATTAAAAGACCTACCGTAATTAATAATTAAGGTACAATGTCAGAAACAGATATATTCCACAGGTGAGTTTATCGAGCACATTGCAGCACCGTCGCGCAATTGCCTCCATGGAGGAGCTGAAGATTCGGGAGTTCGAAACGGAAATCTTAATCTGACAGACCTTTGCGATGGGTTTCACTCCAGCTGTCGTGACTGTAAGCAGGGGCCGGAGGGCAATGAGGAGGTCAAGGAGCAAGTGACCACCGAGTAGCTGTCGCAGGAGTATTTCCGGTGCTATCCCGTCGTGTAACTCAGGTTCGGAGGATCCACAGCCAGCGGCGTCGACTGGCGGAGCAATGCTCGATTCGCCACCAAGTAGAAAGGGCTGCTGGCACGTTGCCAAGCGAAGGGAGTACTGCAGGTATGTTCCCAGCGGGAAAAGAAAAGCTGAAAGGGCAAGTAACCATAGAATCGAACTGAATGAACTTAGAAAAACCACATACCCGTTTTAGATTTTTACGGATACGTTTCGTCAAAGTGGACCATGTGCTGCTAAAGCAAAATCCCCAAACAAAGTCTGGGCTAGGAGATCACCGCAAATAACATTCCCGGGGTCTATTCCAGATTACCGCGGAATTCATAATCGCACCAAAAGCAATCTCCTACATAAGAAGGGCCCGAATATTTCCAATAAAGTTACGTCTCCAAGACGTGAATTTTCGAAGCACCTACCTTTAACAGCACAAAAATGGCGAATGCCAAAATGGTTTCCAAAAACTGATAACCAAAAATCAAATTTTGGGAAGGGGTCAGATAATCAGTAACTCAATATGCATAAAGTGAAGCCTACACACCAGGGGCTCTCAGACCTGTAATTCTTATCATATGGCTTACTTAGATTGAAATGTAATTTTCAGAAGATCTGAATGCTCAGTATTGCTGTATGAAAAATTAAATTTGAAGAAAGATATGGCAAAAGTTAATTTTAACCAAGATTAGGGCAAATAATTAGATAAATAGTTGTGATTTTTGAACCGTAACAATTTGTACAATAACGTAGCTTTTGGAACTCCATAGTTTTTCGACGCACTTCCAACTGGAGTACCATTTCTTACGTCATCCAACACTTGATGCACAGCTTGTTGTGTATATAACATTGTTTTTCTTTGAGACATCTAAAAAATAAACAGTTCCAGTACGTGACACTTTTCTGATCCAATAGCTGACTGCGGTCAATTATTGGACACGTCTTTGTTACTAAAAAACTAATTTGTGAAAGTGTTCTTCTAGTACAGATAAATCAAAATAATACATAAATACCTAGCGAAAAATAAAAAACAGCTGTACCAATACCTGACACGTGTCACATATTGGTACACAACTTATTTATCTGTTCCTATAAGTGACCCCATTGAAACTTTAACCTAAAAACTAATTATGGAATTTCTTAATATATAATGATTTTATATAATTATGTATTAGTGTAGGACTTGCAAAATATAAACTTATCTTTACGGTATGCATCATCAATATTAAATAATAATAAAATCGGGAGTGTGCTCCCCTAGACTTTCTCGCATTCGCCTTGTTTTCTAGCAAATTTGAAAAGTTTATTGCAATGTATATACATACAGCGATAAAATTACATTTTCAGGTAACCACTACCTGTTTAGGTGCCGCTTTAGGTTAACCTATCGTACTGAAATTTTATATCTGGGAGTTTTTCTCAATAATAAATGTATGTGCAAAATTTCGTGCAAACACCTTGAAGCAAACTGGTACTTTACTTGAATGGATACCGCTACCTGTTTAGGTAAAATGCCACTTCCGGTTAACCGATCATGCTGAAATGTAATATCTAGTAGTTTTTCTACATAAGAAATGTATGTAAAAAATTTTGTTAAAATATTTCGAAGCAAACTGGTACTTTACTTGAATAGGTACCGCTACCTGTTTAGGTAAAGTGCCACTTCCGGTTAACCGATTTCGCTCAAAATTTGACAGGAATCTACAAATTTTGAATAATGACTATGTACATAATTTCAAGGGTCTAGCTTATTTCGTTTTTAAGTTATCGTGTTCACACACACACGCACACACATACACACCCACAGACATAATTCGAAAAATGGTTTTTTCGGACTCTAGGAGGTCTAAAACGTCAAGATTCGTCAAAATCTCGAAGTCGATTTTGTTGACGATTACAATACTTTCTCTATACTACCGTATGCGAGAAAGTAAAAATGCTTCCTATCTTAGCAATTCCCTTAACCTCCCGGCGCTGAAAAACAATCGTTACTACCCGGCAAGAAACATTTAAAAATTGCAACAGTCTAAATCACATATCAGCCGTGCTACAAACGTTCGCATGAAATAATTATTAGGTTAAATGAGAAAAATCTTAAAAAGGAACGTTATTTATCGCAAAAATGTCTTAGTCAGTTATTGGCTCAGGATCAGTTATTGGTGCTTTTACCTTAGTAATAAAAACATTAAATGAATATGTTTTATAGTTTTTATTTAAAAGTGACCCCAATTACCATATTATATAACTTACAACTAACATAATACATAAGTAATGTATAAACATAGTAGAAACTAACTTAATGCATAACTTATAATTAGCTAATCTATATAATACATGTTAGGAGAATCCTACAGTTAGAAGTCTACTCGCCCATTTAATATATTCAATATTTTTAGCTGCTTTTGCAGCAAGTGCATTTTTAAATCATGCTCTTCTTGAGCAAACTTGAGCTGTTGTTCATGCTTTTCACGCATTTGCTGCATATGGACCTCATGTTGCTCAAAAAGGACTTGCTTTTGCAAACTCTTAATTTCCACTTTGGACTTAATCCAGTGGGAGCCTTTATTACTGATTTTATTTTTTGGACCACCTCTAGCTCCAAGTTTCGGCACAAGTACATCAGACCTCGGCTTCCGTAACTTATCCGGGGTGTAAGTTCCCCAGTCCTGATGCCGCTTAGTCCCAGGTTGTTGCATTATCATTTCTGTAATTAGAATAAATAAATAAAATCGGCTGCTACTTTTGTTTTATAAAAACAGTTTGAGCTGTTATTCAGAAAATGGGCTACTTTGACTTACTCAATGAACGTTCAGCATCTGGCAATTCATTTTCAATGTCAGCAACCGGTGCTGCTGACCTCGGTTTCTGTAATAATTGATCTGCGAACAGGGATCACAAAACATTTTGATATTTGTATAGGTACTCTTATTATAATATTGAAACTCACCTGACAGAATGGAGGTAGTGTTAGAAAGGGTATCGGTATCCGACTTCTCGCTGTCGACTACTACTGTTAAAGCAAAACATCAAGTATTAGCATACGTTTGGCATTATATTTTACTATTTCTACTTACGGAAAAACTCATTAAATGCTGCTCGACGATTTCTTTAATTTCATGGTCGACGCCTGTAATTTTGGTTTCTCTACTCGGGCCACCACCAGTACCGCGAACATTCGTTCGTCTGCAAATTTTTGTTTGGACCGTTTCTTTAAATTGCGGTATTTGTTTTTGAGCATCTCTGCTGACCTAGGCACATTAACTCCCTGAGCGTGGAATTCTTGGGCCAACTCCGCCCATGCAGCCTTCTTGCTATTGTTGGCCTCTGCATCCGTTTTCTTGCATTCCATAATGCCCTTGAACTTGCTGACGAGGGCAATTAATGTTCTTTCCTCACTATTATTAAAATTTGGAGTCCTTTTATTTTACTCCATGACGAAAGAGCTCTGTATAAAAAACCACCACAATTTTAATTGCATTACACATTGTTGTAGAATAAATATTGGTAAATATAATTATCATTTCGTAATCTGTTCCTCTTTACCTTACGGCATATAGGTAGGTCTACATTTTACGCAAATAAAAATTCAACTTACCAAAATGTTCAACAGCACCAAAAAAACAAACCAAACAAAATATAAAACTCAACGCAATAAGGAAAGGCAAAGGAAACAAAGGCTAGATTTAACGCGTGCTAGTGTTAAATTTAGTGGAAACTATATTTTTTACTACTAATGTTGGGGAATTTGGCACTGCCAACTTTGGTTTCTAGGAGGGTTTTCGTCTGCTGGTATTAACTAATGAATCAGCTAACTGCGAGCTGACCTCGGTTTGTACAACGTTTACGCTTCTGAACTAAGGTCAATTGCTAAACCATGGATCGCTTGAACCAGTGGTTAACTAACTATTGTACAACTGGCCTTAAGAAAATACTTCATCTTATTATACTCGCTGATAATTAATTCGGAAGTCTGCCTGGTTTTAGGTGGTGGAAAGAAATATTTCATATGGTCCTTCCGAAAGGTATGTTTAGTTATATGAAACTGACCTGACAAAAGGTCATCTATTTTAAAAAAATTAGGTTATCATTTTTAATCTTTGACTAACATCGTTAGCTATACGTGTATTTATCAAATGTCAAAAATGATAACCTAATTTTAAAAAGTATACCTGACATTTTGTCAGGCCAGTTTCACATAACTAAACATGACGTACTGCGGATGCTTTTCCAAGGACCATAAAAAAATTAAATACCAAGAGAACGATTAAATTTGTAATAAGAGTCGCTTGTGATACGTGTTATATGTTCGACAGTTCTGAAGTTTATTGTTGGTAGCACTGTCAGGCTACGACAAATTCGAGGTTGACGTAACTGTTTTTGTCATTGGCTGTCTATAAGAGTGAAGACACACGAAGCGGTTCACGCCAAGTCGACGGCCGACTGCAATAAAACACATGAGTAGGCTAAAACATCGCTGCGCTAAACATAACGATGACATAATAATAATAATAATAATATATATTTGTACAAAACGGACTTAAGTCCAACTAGTACATCATTCAAAATTAATTGTACAGTAATCCTTAATAATATATCCATTTACACTTAAATTAATACATATATTATATTCCGAACAGCAATTGTTTTAATTTAGTTTTGAATACATTGAGTGAAATATTAAATATGTCTAAATGTATATCATCGGTTCAAAGATTTGTTATACAAGATTGTGCATATATAGATCTATGAAACTGGGTATGTAGCAATTCTTTTTTTCGTGTATTTTTGTATGGAATCTTAAATAACATTTGGCCTAGTAGGGGAGAACAGTCAATAAGGTTGCTGATGATCTAGAGCACTAACAAAACGTCATTTAGTTCATAACGGGAATTTAGAGAAAGCAGGCCACACATGACTTCACACTGTTTATAATTTGGTTCATATCTTAAGCCTTTCTTGAACCTGTAGTATCTGATAAATTTGTGTTGAACTTTGTCAAGGAGATCTTTGTATGTTACTTGATTCGGATGCCAGATGGGGGAGCAGTAATCTAGTATGCTGCGCACTAGACTAAAATAAGAGCATTTTATAGTTTCCGCATTTTGAAAATCTGTGGTTTGTCTGATCATGTATCCGAGCATCCGCCTTGCTTTCTTAATAGTCAGGTCATTGCTAATCTGTTAAGGTCTTCCTGTAGTTTATTTTGATCCATAGGCTTAGATATCACTTTGAAAAGTTTTAAATCATCGGCAAACATTAGACACCGACTATTAAAGAAGATATTTGGAAGATCAACTACAAAAAGTAGGAGCAGAGTAGGGGAAAGATTCGATCCTTGGGCTACTCCAGATAAGCACGAGATTGGTTGAGATAGTTTGCCATTAATTTTCACTTTCTGTGTTCTGTCCGTAATGTACGAAGCGAGCCACTGGAGAAAGCTTCTTCAACAGGATGGCATGCTTGACTCTGTCGAAGGCTTTTTGGAAATCTGTATATATGGCATCGACTTGCTGCCTCTCTTCCATTGCATTTAATATGTAATTTTTGTAGATTAGGAGATTTGTTTTCGTAGATCGACCTTTCATAAAGCTATGCTGATCTGATGGAATGATTTGCTTAAAGGTTTCCGTTAATTTTTCAGTAATTATAGATTCTAAGATTTTTGGAATAGAGTTAATTGCTGCTAGGTATTGGCCTGTAATTTATTATGTTGGATTTTTGCCAGTATTCCTATTGATGACAATGGATTCTGACGAGGAACTTATAACGTTAATAGTTTAATTTATTGTCGATTGAAGAAAAAGAATCGGAGTATATGGGAACACCCACTTGTTAAGGAAACATCAGGAAAAAAATCTGTGATGTAAATTCATTCAGTTAAGACGTTTCTCCAGTAAATTTTCAATGAACGAAAAACAGCCACGTCTAGTGGCTGCACAAATGTGTGTTATTAGGAGGTAAAAAAATAAAAGAATATTGCTCTCGCATTTTTTAATCACATCGAAGGATAGGTGGCTTTTCAGGTTGTCTCCTATTAGGAGTTTTTGGTCTTCTTTTCGATTTAGATAAGGTAGCGCCACGCTTAAGAACCAGTCTTCAAATGTGTTGTCGTCAAACCAACCTGATTGTGAGTTTACATTTTGAAGTTATTTAATTTTAATCATTTAAGAAACATTTATATAAATAATTTGCTATTAGTTAGTTATTTGAAGTTTAATTTATATCTTATATTTATATACATTGTTCAGAATTTTTTAATTTTATTTTATTCAGTAATGTGTTGGTGGTGGAATTCTTTTGTTCGAAAAATGTGAGTAGTTTCGTCTTTCAGTTCTAGAACTCTATTCAGTATTTTTCCTTGGAAGCCAACAAATTTTACTATGGAATAACAACACTTTATGATTTGCGCCCATTTCTTTATATATTTTCTCGAACACCCTTGACTTTACCGGACGAGTTTTGATATAGTTGATCATAGCAACAACAGTTTGAATAACCTCACCCAATTGACTTCCATCCGTAGTTTTCGCCACTAGAGGTCTCGATGTAAAAAGCAATGAGTAGTTATTATCGACGGGTTTTTCTGTAGTGCAAAACTCAAAATCCTTTAATATTTCCTGTGATTGCCGCAGCGCCATCTGTACATATCGCAATGCAATCCGTCCACTCAAGTCCGTGATCCCGAAATAAACTGTCAACAGTAGCAAATATATCAGCCTCCAGTGGTTGTTGTTTCCAATTCACGACAAAATAGGAATTGCTCAATAATTTCCGGCCCGTTAACAAATCTCGCAAAAGATATCAATTGGGCTTTTCCCGAAATGTCCGTGCTTTCGTCCAGCTGTAGAGCAAATTGTGTATTTTGCCATTTCTCCCTAACATTACTTTGAATATCGTTTGACATATCGATTATACGTCGATGGACTGTGCATTTGAAAAAGCTACTTTTTGAAATCTGTTCAACTAGTTCCGGGCCTAACATTGTAGTAACAATTTCTTTACATGCCGGTAAAATAAGCTCTTCACCAATAGTATGGGCTTTCTGTTTTTCGGAAATCAATTCAGAAACTTTGAATGATGCTAAAAGTGCCTTATCCGAGAGTTTTATCCGTTTTTCCATCATAATCGAAGATGCTTGAATGGAAGAACGCAGACGTTGAAAATACTCGAGCGGTTTTTGAGAGACGCTTTGATGATTTTGTTGCAAATATCTTTTCATCTTGTTAGGAACGAATCGTTTGAAAGATTCACACCGCATATCAAACATTTCGGCTTAGGCTTATCTTCCTCACCCGTCAAGGTAAATCCATAACTTAAATACTCTTCTTTGTCACGGCAGTTGTGTCCTTTTCTTAACCCTGTTTTATAGTTTTCTCACTAGATCGCGAAGCAGAGGCAAGAGTTAAACTTTCTTTATTTGTTTTCATTTCTTCTTCAAATTCTTCTTTATTATCCTCTACTGCGAAAGAGCATTCACTTTCTGGAACTGACTTTTTCCTTATTAAAAATCTGTCCATGGTCTCTGTAAATAAAATTATTTTGGTAAAGTTACAATAAATGCCTCTGACCAACAATTATTACCACTGCGAATTTACATTTCAATCGTAATCTTGCATTTATTACTTAATATTTTAATTTATATTTTGTGTATTTACCTTAGCTTTTTAAAGTGTAAAAATGGTTGTCGCCTATAAGTTGCACAGGCACACGAAAACCACAAAGTTATCTGCAATCAGCGAACCACTACGTTGCACGAACCGGCTTGCACTGTTACTAGCGCCACGCATACAAGAAACCGGTTATGAAATTATCCAAATCATTAGTAAGCGGAGTGACGACGACCAGCAGCTGTATGCGGATGACGTCACGATTGCTCTGGTTACCAGACGGCGTATTGTCATATTGTACTATTGTTCAGAGCAGCTGTACTCTCATTCGCAGTATACTAAAAGGCTTTATGTTACGCGTAATTTGAAAATACAATATATACTGCGATTCAGACAAATAAGTACCGCGCAAGGAAAATAAAGCGTTTAGTTTGAATATTTTCAAACTAAACGATTTATTCCACCAATGGACCAGACTATGGGCCGGTTTTACAATGCAAATTTATACCGCGAATAGAGTTATTCCTGGTATAAGCTGAAGCACCTTGTTCTACAAGTACAGGATAAATAAGGAATAAGCTATTCTTGGCATAAAATAAGGACTAACTTATCCGGCCGTTGTAGGGGCGTACACTACGCTAACTGTGGAATAAGTGATCAACTGCTGCATATTCTAACCTCAATTGTACCTGATTTTAATTTTCAATTGGCAATATTATATTGTTGCTTATGATGGCGGAGTTTAACGTGCGGATGTTTGAATCAGATGATGACGAGGAGATAATAAATTATATTGCAAGACCTAGAAGAGCAAAAACATACAGCGAAAGGTTTAATTATTTTGATGACTTGGACGATGGACAATTTTTTATTAGATGGTTACAAAAACCAACTGTCCTACGGTTACTGATGCAAATAGAATATTTAATCGAGTCTCCTACTGACAGGTAAAAGTTGTTTTATCTTTATAGAAGAACTTACATTTTCTCATCTTTTTTGTAGAAATCTTTCCATATCTCCTACAACAAAACAACAAAACTGCTTCTAGCACTGCGATTTTATGCCGTCGGCATATTGCTTTTGGCTTTTCAGGAGTCAGCAAATCTTCTGCATGCGTGATAGTAAAACAGGTATCCGAGGCAGTCGCATTGCAGTTGGAACATTACGTTTACTTGCCTAGAACAAACCAGGAAAAAGAAGACACTGTTCGACGGTTTTTTGAATTTGCACGATTCCCTAACGTTATAGGGGCAATTGACTGTACTCATGTTAAAATACAGTCGCCAGGGGGTGACGATGCAGAGTATTATAGAAATCGGAAGGGCTATTTTTCTTGGAATGTGCAGACTGTATGCGATGGCAATCTGCGAATATTAGATATAGTAGCAAGATGGCCAGGATCAACACATGACCAGACAATTTTTAATAATTCGGCATTAAAAACAAAATTTTTGAATGGTGAAATGGAGAACTTTATATTAGTTGGCGACAGAGGATATGCAGTGACTAATTATCTGTTAACTCCACTTCAAGCTCCTGCAACTCCCGCTGAGCTGAGCTCTAAATGCAGTGGAAAGAAGTTATGGCGTGTGGAAAAGACGTTTTCCTATATTATCATTAGGGATGAGATTGGAAGCCGAAAAAACAAAAACTGTAATAGTAGCAACAGCAATCCTGCATAATTTGGCCATCGAAGAAAAAGAAGTTGTTCCTCCGATTGATCCGGCACTTGGGTTTGACGAAGCCTTTTTTCATGAAAATGCAGACGAAGTACTTGTAGCACCACGTCAAATTGAACACGGGGCTAAACGGACTAACCTTATACAAAACTACTTTTCAAGTTTATTGTAATTTCTCGTGTGTGTAATTATATTTAATTTATTTTTAATGCTGTTTACTTCTTCAATCATAAAATAAGTACCAGACAAAATAAAAATCATTTATTGTACAGATTTTCCAAAATTTTTTCTTTTGTTTTTAATTCTATTTTAAAACTATTTAATTGCACTTCATGGCGTTCCTGTTCCATCCTCATCCGTGCTTCACATTCTTTTTTGGCCAGCTCCATCTGTATTTTTACCAACTCTAATTTGTTCTCTGCTAATGTATAGAACTTTTCATTAGTTTCAGCCGCAGGAGATTTATTTGATTTCCGCTTTCCTAAAAGTGGACGGCGACGACTAACCAGCGCCAGCGGCTAGAAAAATATATAGATATAAAAAAATGTACAAGGATTTGAAAAACCGAATTTACTGGAGTTAATGAGTTGGTAGTGCTGGGAGCAGGAGAAGCTTCTGATTCCTTAACCCGCAGTGCTTCAGGGACAGGTTGTCGAAGCATAGCTGGATTCCAGCTGCTCCAGTCCACTTGTAATTCCTTCTCGTGGAATCATAACAGAAATATTTAATTATGACAATTTAGCTCGTCAGAAAGTGTATATAATAAACAAAACACTGAACTTACGTCTTCAATTATTATGGGAAGATCCCTGACTGACGAAATCACATCAGCTACTGGAACGGCAGCTTCCTCGACTACTTGGATTTCTCCACCGACTTCTTGGATTTCTCCACCGACTTCGGTGTTCTCGTCCACTGAAATGCATAAAGTCAAGGTTTTTTTATTATTATATAATTAAAGTTTCTGCGATATTAATTGTAAACATTATGACTATCAAATATACCTTGGTCACTATCGAAAGTGTTCGAGGTACCAACAGCTCCAATGCCCAATATATATACAATCCGGTCGGTCCATGGGCTTTTCCAGATCAGGTTTCCTTCGCCACCTCCAGTGCCACGCCAATTTTACCTAACTGCAGCTACTTCCTTGCGGCTAATTTTTTTTAAGGAATCCCACTTGCTTCGGAGCATCTTCGATGTCCGGACTTCAGTGGCCCTGGTATTAAATTGCAAGGCCAACTTATCCCACTCTAAATCTTTTGTTTTATTGCAGAGGGAGTCTGTTTTCTTGCATTCAATAATGCTTTTCCTTTCCTCCACTAATGTAACAAGCAGATCGGTGTCATCAAAAGTAAAATTGCTGCACCGATCGCGTTTATCGCCTTTATTTGGCATGATGAAATTTCACAGACTAAAAATCCACAAAAGAACACGACCTAACTGTTAAGCGAACACGCGGCAATGATGCGAATTGGAGGTTACGTCTTTGACCAGCAGTGTCACCAGATCTAAAATTTTAGACTACATGGGAATGTTTACAGCTTCAGCGCTACCAACGTTGAAGCGTATCCTAAGGTTAGCTAACCTGGGAATAAAATTACCTGGTAGAACATATACAATTCTATTCGAAGTATAAGTACTGGCATAAATATATTCCACGTATTACTATACCCTGGTTAATACTAGCATTGTAAAACCGGCCCTATGTCGTAAATCTCGCGACACACCAATGTGTCGCGACACGGTGGTTGAGAACCGCTGGTTTAGCCGATACACAAATGCTATGGATGCTGAATAAATGTTGGTTTCAGGCATATCATTGATTTTTAAACTTTGGATTTTCAAGCGTAATTCTACTGGTAATAACAATCCTTCGCTATTGGTGGATGCTGTTGGGAGAGATGGCAGTTGGCTAATACTACTAATAAAACTAAACTGTTCTGTGTTATTTGAACTGGCAGACGATTTAACTATTCCACAGCGCAACATTTGTCTTAGTGCATATTCTGCTGTTCGGGCAACTGTAGCGTCATTGAGAGAAAGTTGCTTCAACTGCATCAGAACTGAATGCTCGTGTTAATACATAATAGAAGCCAGCTTGCTCAAGAAGACATTTTATGCATAAATAAGTACTTTCTGAAGTGAATTTTAAAGTGTGCGGTTTCCTTTGTCAATCCTGGTAATCCCGTGCTACATGAACGTAAGGTGCAATGCTGCTATCCAAGGAACGAATGTATTGGCTTTTGTTTGAAACGTGTATTTGGAAAAAAATATAAATATTCCCCATATATGTTACTGTAGCATTAACGTTAAGAAAATTATTGTCATCGGATTCTTTCAAAAATTTAAATGAACTAGTCACTGTAGGAGCAAATATTGCAGAACATTAATTTTTTCAAAATTTGTGGAATATAAATGCATTCTTGTTAAATATCAAAGGCAATCCCTTCTGTAAATGATATAATAATTTCAAATACGTTGAAATAATTTTCCATTCAGGGAATACATATCACATTCTAAAAACAAATTTCTGGCATTTTTTAAAGCATGACAATAATCGAATGACAAACATAGTGGTAGTGGCGAAAGAAAGGATGCTCAATGTAATTTCTAATTGATCCCCCACTTAACATTTTAAAAAGTGCGACATTAGATGGAAAATTGTCCGTAACCAGTCGCAACACAACAAAACCACAATCAGTTACAAGTTGCAGAAATTACCACTGTTAACAAGCTGCTGTGGTTCGAAACGATTTTTACATAAGGCTGTATAGTCTGTAATTTTAGAGATATCTGTAATAAAAATGTATTTAACATGCAACAAGTAGTTTGTTTACTGTTTATTAATACCACAAAATTCTTGTAAAAATTCAACCCATTGCTGCCGAACACACAATTCACTAGGCAGTTGAAAAAAAGGATATCTTTTATTCTTACATAAAAACCATCTAACCATTTTAAAATTTAGTAGACTATTTTCGCAACTAAGGATGTACACAGAGCTGGACTGAGTGTGGAGTGAAAGTTAAAAAGTTTTCCGGCGATGACAAGAAGACCTGAACTGTTACGATAGTGACAACCTTATGGGTGCCACTGGTTAACTGCACAGCTTGTTTAACCTTTATCAGCAGAAACCCGCAAGGAGTTTTTTGTGAAGGCTGCAAAAAACAATACCATGCTTCTTATGTGGCAAAAAAACGACGATATTGTTATACCGGGGCTACTATGAAAATGTTCTTAACCTTGTTGGAGGTACTGACCCCCACCAGTTTCATATGCGCGTTCACCGAACCTTCTTAATTGGAAAAATAAAATATGATTTTTTCAAATTCAAAACATAGGTATACATATACATAGGTGCACAAAATGAACAAAACCATTAAAGAACAAAACCATTAAGAACAAAGAACAAAACCATTATAACATGATTTTCATATAAAAACAAAAACATAATAATGAATATTTACTGCAAATCAGTGTGACTTCTGCTGTTGCCTTTCAGAGACCAGAAATGCGCGGCTTTGCCTTGGCAAGTGCCACTCTCATGTAATTGTCGCAACAAAGTCTGTTCCTTTTCTTCGTTTTTATATCCAGCATGCTCGAAAAGGATTACTCGCAAAAATATGTTGTAACAAACGGTATGAAAATCTCCAGAGCTTTCTTAGCAATAACAGGGTACGTTACCATTTGTTGACACCAAAACGTTGAGAGCGTTGTTGTTCTGAAGAGTTGCTGTTGAACCTGGCTCTGCTGAATTTCAATGATTTCATCATTGATATCTGTTGTCTCAACACTAAACGTGAACAGCTGTCTCGCCCATGCTGGATATGACTCTCTTGTAGGGAAGTATGCGTCGAGAGACTTTGCAAGCTCATTTACGTGCGTGGCAATTGCTTGCTTCAGTTCCGCGGATACAGAAATGTCTTCAGCCTTCAGGTTTTCTTCCGCTTCGATGAAGTTGACTCCACTGCATCTGTGTATTGAGATGATTGAGAGCTGCGAAGATAGCAGCCATGTACGCTAAAATGAGAATGACCTCAGAATTTTTGAAGCAATCTGCATGACAATGTTGGTGCTCTTGCAAAAACAGGGCTAATTCCACACGCACGGCAAAAAAACCGATTCAGCACCTGTCCCCGGGATAACCACCGAACGTTAGAATGGTACAGAACTACGTCGAATTCAGATCCCATTTCTTTACACAGCTCCCTGAAGATGCGGTGCCTCAGAGCACTATTTCGCACATACGAGCCCTCGTCATAATCGTTCGTCCTATGTATGTTTTAATGTCATTGTTTTACAAAAAATTAAAATACGCTTAATTAGAATAAAATACAACAACATTTATATTGAATACAGTAAAGTGATTATTCTTTATTACATTTATCAACATAGAAGCTGCGTGGCGCAGATGGGTTAGCGCCAGCCTTGCATTACGCAAGTCCTCGGTTCGAATCCCGCTGGGGTCGGAATTTTTCCGTATCCTTGGCGATTAGAATCGGGCTCAGTGAGACCATTCACAGTTGGGCACCAAATTAACTGTGCTCTACTCAGAACCACAGACCTAAGAGATAGAGTAACAAGGTCAACACATAAACATGACACACACTTCACACAATGGTTGCTGTGCAAGCACAAAAAGGCGCGCTCCAACTTTGTATCCCGAATCCGGGGCAAGTTGAGCATTGTACGGCCAGATGCAAGCACATGAAGCACCAGCCTCTACACCGCAAGGTAAAATGAGGGTAATGATAATACATACATACATACATACATACATACATACATTTATCAACATTGAAACAAAATTGAATTTTTAACTATAAATTAACTTAAATTTGAAAATTGATTGTGGCCGTCATAATAGTTAGTCCTATAGTTTACCACTGAGGGTAGTCACCTTTTCTTCCAATAACTGCGTGAATTCTTTTTGGCATGGTTTGTACAAGATCTTTACATATCCCCGGAGTTATGTTATTCCATATTTCAGTAATTTTCTCACGTAGTTGTTCTTTTGTTTTTACAGGATGGTTGCGCAATTCGGCTCCTGGATGGCCACTCCATAAAAGGAATATGCTGATCTCTCATGCAACTTACAATTATCTTTGCAGTGTGGCAAGCAGCCCCGTCCTGCTGGAAAATGTATTCCCCATCGTCAGTTAAGTCGAGGAATTGACGATAGTAGTTCATTTTCAAGAATTTCCCGATAGTTTAATGCATTAACAGTGCCATCAATAAAAAGCAGATTACCAACGCCTTGATCCGACATGCAGCCCCAAACCATTACCGAAGCGGGAAATTTTACTTTTCGCACGAAACAATCGTTATGGAACGCTTCACTTGGTAATCTTATGACACGTTTGCGACTATCTCCAACACGAACCTCAAAGCGAGATTCGTCACTCCAAATTATAGATTCCCATTGCTGTAGGGTCCAATTTTGATGGTTGTTTAAACTTGATTTAAACACACATAAATTTTAATAACAAAATTTATGAAACCAGTCAGAAGTTCTAAATGTAATTCTGATTTCATAAACAAACAGTTTTAACCTCCAGTTTTACTTCATAATTTCGCAAGTTTATATTTAATTTAGATCTGTTTTAATCTTGAATTAAAACAGGCAAATTTCAGTTCCCATTTACGAAATATTAACAAACGAATATTGTTTCGCAAGCATTGAGTTTAACCAACGCAGTAAATTGCAACTTAGCATTTCGGTCAGTACGCGACCTAGAAACCCAAGTTCACCGCACCATCCTGCAAACACATGCGGAACTATAAAAAGCTTATTGTGCTGAATTGTCGTCTTCGTACCTTTAAACGCGTTCCATTAAACTACACTATTATGAACTTTGATATGTTACTTAGTTAAGCATTCTTGTTTTGTATAAATACACGTTTATTTTCGTAATAAAAACAATCTGCATTTAATGTCTGATTCATTCACTACGTCGCCACCCTAATACGAAGCCATAATATCATCGAGACGTGAGGCTGCGTCTCTTGGGGTGGTTTACTGTCGTCCCGCAGTCTCGTTTACGTGCTTTAAGGGATAGAACCAGCGCAAAGCAACGGAAACCTGATCCAGCCTCCAGGCAATTCTGTTCAATGGTCTTTAGCCCATTTTAAACGGCTTTTTTTCTGTTTGAGGGTCAGCATGGGCATTTCTTTCGCCTGAGAATTGATTTTATGAAATTAAAATTATCACAATTTCATTTACTAGCTACTACCGTAGAACGGGGATATATGAAACGATTTTTTTACATTTTCGGTCATTCCACGTTTAATACATAAGTTACCAGCACGAAAATTTGGAAACAGGAAGTCTTTACTAAGATAAATAGATTTTCATGAAAAATAGACATAAAAAATTTCGATCAATTTTTTCTTATAGAAAACCATCATTTCATATAACCCGACAAATGGGGATATATGAAACGACTAAAGGTTTTAATAGAAATAATGTACTTCAAATGATTTGTTTCAAATAGGCTTATAGTATTACCTTTATGAAACCTTTTTTTTCCAAAATAAAAAAAACGGCTGTCATCGACATGTTTCAACCAAATAAACACGTATAAATAAAGACACTAAGAATATAAAATGAAACAGCTTTATTTGCACTGTATCGAAGTAACAAAAAATTGTTATAAAGTAAACATGTGTAATAAACAAAAAAACAAAAAATTCTGTAACAAGAATAAAACGCAACGTTTTAAAGTAATAAAAAAACTTAAAATTATATTTTTAATTTGTACTTAACTACAACAAAAGTAAAATAGTATCAAAATTACAGGACGTTACTTGGGAAGTCATAAATGCCCCTATGCTCTTTTGGCATACAAAGCTTATATTTTATTTGGTTTATTTTAACATTTGAGACATCCCCAACAGCCGGAAATACAAAACTATTTTTTTTGCCTTTGTACATTCTTAAAGTGCTAATTTCTACATAAACCTTTTTAATTTTTTGTATTTTAGCTACAAAGTCCTTATTGCATTCCTTTTTAGTGTCTTTATTATAAACAAAGGAAGCTACAATGAAATCGTTTTCACTAATATCACTGGCGGATTTTACTTCAGTCTTGGTTTCCTCTTCAATCTCATCGATGTCTTGATCAGATTCCATATCTGAGTCGTTTTCTACATCGGAGTCAGTATCTCTTAGATTTGTAGATCCAGGTTCATCCATACTACTTCCAGCTTCAACCATTAAATCGGCCACAGAAACTGATTTTCCTGCTGGGACATTAATTTTAGTCCTTCTTTTGGGAGCATTTCTCTCATGCACTTCTGTAAGACTTGTCACAACAGCGTTAAATGACAGTATAATATGATCATTTTGCTCCATTAAAGGAACTTCTCTGGGTTTAATCTTGCTAAGAACCTTTTCAGGGTTTAAAGGAAATATTCCAGTAGCTTCAAAACCAGAAAGGATATTTTCTTAATAATCTCGCTTACTCTATCCAAATTGTTTTTTTAATAAACTGGGAAATGGTGATTTTGGAACAACTCCTTTATGGTGCATTTTCCATTCTGTTAATATTTTTCGCCATGAAATTTTTATTGGACGAAATACAGCGACATCCAGCGGTTGACATATATGTGTGCTGTTCTTTGGTAAAAAGACAAATGCAATATTATTTTCTTCGCAAGCCTTTATAACTCTATATGGCAAATGACTCCCCAAATTATCACCAAGTATGATCTTTTTACCATCTCTTCTGCGCAAATGCGGTAAAGCCAACTGAAAGAACCAATCCTCATATGTGTCTTGAGTCAAACCATCCAGATGCTGTTCTATTATACCGAGCTCCTTCGGGGCCACCTAACACCCAATCTGGATATACATATTTTGCTCTAAATACTATGTAAGGAGGAAGAATACTTCCATCGGCCAATGCAGCAAACATAACAGACGTGGAGCTCTTCGAAGAATCTATGATTCTACTTGCATGTTTTGTTCCACGACGAAATAAACTTTTTGATTTCGTGGATCATCAGTTATGTTTGTTTCATCGTAGTTCATAATATTCTCACATGGAACTGTATGGATGGTTTGCTGCAAATGTTCGAAATAGTCTTTTATTATGTCAAGGTTAAGTTCGGCACGGCACCTTTTAATATTTTGAGAATTTCTTTTTGACATTTATGGATTCCTCAAGAGACAATATTCACATCAGTCCTTTCCTGGTCTATTTTCTGAAAATGCTCGGACTATGGTTCCTTTCCTGTTTAAATACTGTTGAACGAAATCTTGTAAGACGCCTTGAGTAAATGGAATACGAAATTCAGAAGTCGTTAAAATAGCGTTTGCTATGAGTTTTTTCCTCAACACTACTTATGGCAGGGGGTCTTCCTAAACGATCGCCGTGTAAACCACGAAATTTTGTATATATCGGTGCTTTTGGGACACTATGCCGATCAGCAGCTTGCTGAAAGGACATGCTGTCGTTTAGAACGCTGGCTAAGGCATCTTCCATTTTTTGTTTGTCATAATTTCGACGAAATGATGGTCCCAACTTATGGATGTATTTGCGTGACATTGTTTTAGATAACCCTAAAAAATGCAATTTTTTAGTTTTTTCAGTTTATCTGCTTTTTAAATAATGTTTTTCCATATAGTTTTGTGTATATTTCTTAATGAGGTTATGTACAAATATTAATTCCATTACAGTACTCAACCATCATAACTAGTATCTGAGCTACACGGAGGTTTTTTAGGTAGTTTAATAAAAAGCAAAAATGTTTTTATCATAGTAACTGTTCTAAGAAAAATACTTACATAGATACACCCTCCAACGATTCCTAAAACACAACACGTTGCTCTTACTTATCTGTCAATTTTTTCTGTAAAGGTTGTGTTGCCGACTTACGAAAGTACGGCAGAAAGTTTAAACAAAAGGCGCCAACGTTTCATATAACCCGCGGTGGTTCATATTGTAATGGCCGCCCACTACTAATTAATTGCTTCTATTAATAAAAATATCTAGAGCCACCATACATATTATTTTTAATTCTGGGTTCGTCACAAATCAGATAACTAATTTTGGTTCTCAGGGATAATTAAATGAGCGGTCTAGTGATATGCTTGACCTGAATGATCGTACGCCCCTATTTATAATGTAATCTACTTGCAACTTGAATTATTGTTGGCTAACTCATAGCAGAACAGAGCTCTTATTCAAGGTCTGGGTTCACAATTTTAGATTTAAAATTTTGATCGCACGCCTATGGTGCGTAGGTCAAAAGCAATCTAAATGCTACAACGGAGCTAATCTGTCATATAATTTTACGTCTTTATGAAAAACTAGCAAATGCAGATCGTTTTCGTGTTTGTGATATGAATTACTACTCAATGAGCAAATTAAATAGGTAAGTTTTTTATTTTCCCGCTTTCTTATAGCGTCGGTTGATCGTGTTTTGTTTCTAGCCAAAACCCTCCACTTCGTTGATTCGAAATAATGACGTCAAGGAATCCTAACCTCAATTATGGACTTCTAAGTTCTCAATTTGAAGCTACTGAAGCTATTAAATCGCCGTGAATCTGCCAAGCAGCGATGCTATTCCACTCCCGGGTAGGTTTTACGGTGGTACATGTACAGTTTTGCTTCACAACTAACCTTGCAATTTTTCCAGGTGCTGTCCGATGATGTCCGGAGAGGTGATAATGTGCCAGATCTTCTCTCAGCGAGCAGGAACCGTGGTGCAGGCCTTGGAGGAGCTGGACTGGTGTGCCGCCGATGTAGCCACGAAGTCAGGAACCTCGGAAACCGCCTCTTGCTGTTAAACGTAGGCCAAAATAGGATGGCGAACGTCCCTCGGAAGCCGTTGTGGATCGGAAATATTTTGTAGTGGCCGATTTTAAAACCCACACTTGTGCTTGAACACTGCTATGTCGTGAACACTCTGCTAAAGTTTCGGAGCTATATTTTAATATTTACTATATAAAAATTACATTTTTCTGGGAGAATAAAACTGGGCTGTCAGTAAAATTATTTTATTTTTAGTTGTTATTAACAATTGCACATCAATACAAATAGGAAATCAACTCTGTTCAATAGACCTTTTTAACAAATAAATTCTTAAAATCTAACTAATTTTACAATTCTACCTTATTTACTAAATTGTCCTTTGATTTTTGTAATCATTGTCTTACATTATCACTCGCGTTGCACCGTTTTAAATGTCTTTTCATTCACTTATTGCACTGACTCATGTTTCTTTTCGTGCACATCCTCTTTTGATCACTTCTGAATTCAATTAAAAGTCCATTTCATTGTTATACTTGCTAATCAATAAACTGTTTGTAAATTCAGCAAATTTCCAATATTGTTGTTCCATTTTCCTTTTTTATTTATGATTTGCCTTTAGCTTTGACCTCACTTCGTGCTCGTTGCACCCTGCTTTGCCTTCCTCCTCCTTACCTTATTATGATATGCTCACAGAGAATTGTTATTAATGAATTATGACTTGCAAAATACCCTCGACCAGCATTTACTAATTATTTTCATAATCGATTCATTCTTACAAATTTACATTGATTAAATAGAACATGAATCCAACCTCTATGATTTGAGCTCTGCCTTGTTCTTTATGTTAGGAGAATTAATTTCTTTATTACTTGCATAGCTTTGCACATATTATTCCTAAATTTAAGTCTGATTAATTTTAATTTTATTGCAATTAGATGCCATTTCTCAATCTAAGCTTGTCTGAATTATTCATTATTTTGTTGTGCTGTTAGAAGTGAGACTCAGGACTTAAGAACATCTCAATATATCCCCGTTCTGCGGTACCTACCTTGTAAAAGCTGTACCCCATTTTTTTATGTGTCTACTGCAGGTGGAGACAGAACGTTCTTTTTACACTTCCTTATTCCATATTGCAGTGTTATTTCTGATGCATATCCCCGTCTATTTTTCTTAATGATCCGCTTTAGAATTCTTAGTTCCCGCAAAGAAACTAAAGATGGACGACCTGATTTCTTTAAACATTTCGTTGAGCCACGTACTAAATAATTTTTTACTACACATTTTATTGTAGAATAAGGAATTTTTAATACCTTTGCAATATAATAGCTAGATTTTCACTCTTCAACATATTTTTTGATAAGTTGCCGAATATCTGCACTTACCGGCTTTCCACGCGACATACTCAAACCTCTCCTTGGTTGTTACCATTATTATTTTCTAAAGGTGCAGTGTTTCCACTTGTAGGTCTAGCCTTCATGGAAGGAAGCAGAAATAATAATGAATCAAAGTAAACGTATTTCCTTCTCTTTTTTGCAGGTTCACCAGTCTTTAATTTTCGTTGAGTTGCAAGCTCTCTTGCAAAACAATCCTTCAAATTCTTCCATTTTTTCTGAATTTCTTTTCCTGCAATATGAAACAAATTATTATTAAATTCGAACAGACTTGCAATTATTTATTATTATTATTAATTAAATCAAACTATTTTTCAGATATCTTGCCACCGGTAATAGCTTCAACTCTTTACACTTCGAATACCTACTGGGAGCCACTACAATCAGGGAAATTGTTAAGGAGACATGTGAGCAATTTTGGATATGTTTGCAACATGTGTACATGCCATAAATATCCGAAGAGAACTGGATGAGTATTGCCACACAGTTTTATGACAGAACTGATTTTCCGAACTGTATTGGGAGGGCAAACAATGTTGAATGTAACCAAAGTAGTGTACCAATATGGCGGTGAGAATTCCATTGGCGTCGCACTTAGGGGTTTTTAAGAATAACACTTCAAATAAAATATCAAACTATAATAGAAAATAATACTCAAAATTAATAGGAAAAAATTGTACCACTTTTGATGTTCAATAATTTATTGACCTTGGAAAATTATACACTTTGTCAAGTGATTTCTTATTCTATCTTTAGCAAAAATATTTCTAGAAATAAAATGGAACCTTAAATTAATATATTCTACACAAATACATTTAATTAAAATATATGGTTTTCTAAAGGACTCATCTAAAATATGATCTTTCAAACTTATGAAAATGTCTTTATTTAAAAAGCTACTTAAAACTTCACACCCAATTTTTGTTGCTACAGACGGTGTCATGCTCTCCAAAGATGATAAGTACTTCCTAACACAGATTTCAGTTTTTGTACAAACTTTTATAACATCATCACTGGGATAGGTTAGGCCACCCTTATTTTTTAAATGAATTAAAGAGTATAAAAAATTTGCCTTCATGCCTGTTAGTGCTTGAATACACGATTCACATTTCAATTTCCCTGATAATTTATGGACAACGAATCCGCTAATGTAGATTGTAACTTCTTGTGAATATTCTGACAATCGTTCATGTATGCGTTAGTCATGCTCTTCTTCCCAAATTCTTTCGTTTGTTTCCAGAGTAGTATCCACAAAATTACCTACAGATTCATTTATAATCTGAACAGAAGTTTTTACTCGTGAACTACAATTTAGTATATTTATTTGGTCTAACGGCAAACAATTTCCTACCCCCATCTTCTCTCACTTCTGCATGGATCAAAAACTTTTTATAAGCTGCAGTGAACTGCCGACATGTTGGGTTATTATTATAACCGCCATGTGATCTAATTGCCCCAAAAAAAACTCTATATGGTCTTGATTACATTTGTAAACTGGTAAGAACTTTAATAAAGGCACTTCCACATTAATGTACTTCTCGTATATATTAAATATTGTTTTTAAACCAATCAGGAAGCCCAAAAAACCAATTTTTCTGTTGGAATTTATTATTGGTATTCCATTATTTAACTTTAACGAGCAAATATATCTCTGAATTTTATCATAAAATTCTACAATACTTCTAACATTTTTCTGACATAATGCTTGCTTGTAGCCATATGCATTCAACTTACGTGAAGTTAAGATATCAAAAGCATCATTCATTATAAATATAAATTTGATGGTGGGTTCGCAGTTACGATTCCTCCAATTTTAAATTATCTTTACAATATAACAAAGCTTCCCCTACAGACCTGCTCAACAACTGTGTGGCAAGCTTCACTTTCATATTTTGCTTGAAAAATGCAATATGTTGTCTGACTTTATTACTTAAATGGAGCCCTTCGCGTTCTTGTAATTCATGTAGTATAACTATAAAATTAAAATCTATATAGTTGTTGTCATAATCTATGAGGGTTTTCATTTCACCAAAACAATTTCTAATTAACTTAATCATATGACAAGGATCAGGCAAAATATGTATGTCATTTTCTATATGTGTTTTAAAATGATGTACATTAAAATTACAACCTAATAATCGACACATAGTAAAATTGGTAGCAGCACCGTCAAATGTTAAATTAATTATTCTTATACCACAGTTTTGAACAGCATTAATGCACTGCCTTACAAGTTCACTTTTTTGCTGGCTGTCAAGGTTCTTAAGAAAACAATAAGCCACAGCAATTTTCCACCTTTCCTTAATTGCTACCACCATAAATAAGGTACCTGAGCTAAATAAGGACCACCTAATTTTTATTTCCAAATTTCTGTTGGTAAAAATAAATAAAAACTTCGGATCCGGGTATCAAATGAAGGTTTATTATTTTCTTAATACAACTACATAAAATATATAAGCAAAATAACATTAACAAAAAAGTTAATAATTTTTCAAAAAAACAATGCTTGTGGGCGTTATTGCGTAGGGTAAAGTTGGGTAAATTGTACCGGGTTTACAAAAATGCTTCTCAAAGGGATGCGAGAAATATACTTTCTTAAATAAGTCAACGATTAATTACTTAGTACATTTTTACGCCTAATGCAAGCTCTTAAACTTAAAAAATCAATACTTAAATGGCTATAAACATGAAAATAAAATTATGGGCTTTTGGTACAAGTTACCCATCGGGTTTGGTAAATCGTACCACCAGGTGGGTTAATTGTACCTGCTAAACGAATTACACAACTAATACTGCTTGCTGTTATATTTAACATTATTTTACTAAAAAATCATAAAGAAGGGTAAAAAATGTTTTACATCATAGTTAGTTTTATTGATTGGAAGAACAAAAAATACATATAAACTTTTTTTTAGACTTAACATTAGCACATTTTTCATGAAACCATCTGCCACATTGTTTCTTCCCGCATCGAATCATATCTTCTAATGAGTATTCTTCACAAATTTCACAGTACCATTCTTTTTCATTTATTATTATTTCTACGTTCTTTGATGTTGAAGGTAAATCTGAATGATCAGTTCCACTTGGTTTGGAATTGCTATCCGTTGCCACCAAACGTTTCTTAGCAGCCTTTAATTAGAATTTGCTGTAGGCAAACGGGTTTCTTTTGATTTTTCTAAATCCTCTTTATATGGAGTGCTGGTTAATACGGCAGCGCGTTGCGAACCTTTCCTAATGTGCTTTGTTACCTGAGGGGTTGGGTTTGGAAGAGGACAAATTTCTTCTATAGACACCTCTAATTGAATCTGGTCATTTCCGTCTTCAATTGTAACTATTTCTTCTGGTAATAATATATTCTCAGGACCTTCGGCAGTTTCCAATTCTTCTAAATTATCTATTTCCACATTTTCTCTGCTCAATAGAACCTCAGATGCGGCCAAGTGATGTTCTTGGAAAGTGTGACGATTAACCGGCCAAATTCCACTTCCTCGAAACCCAGAAACGGCATTTTCAATCGTAGCTGCTCTACCATAAGCTTCTGCTATTAACTGTGAAATTTTAAATTGGGTAACGGACAATCCAGGATTAGTACGCAGCTATTTATCGACTGCCTGATCATAATATGTTTGTAAAGGTTTGAAAAATGCTACATCTAAGGGCTGTAGCCTATGTGTAGTATGCCCCGTTAACTGCAGTAAAATGATTTCGTTAGACCTAGCTATTTCCAAAGCTTCCAAATTCCTTGAATGTGTGACATGACCATCTAATAATATGAGCATATTTCTTCTTTATTTGGTCTAACACATGCTATAAAATGTTTCAACCACTTTATGAACAAGTCTGTGTCGATGTAACCAGTATCAGAAAGTTCTATAGCACTACCAGGTGGAGCTCCTACTTTTAATTCATCAGACATCCGTTTCCTTTTGAAAATAATCATATGAGGCACGTATACTTCCCCGGCGCTAATACAACAAACGACCGTAGTATTAGTTCCTCTTTCGCCGCTTGCTAAAACACCAATTTGATTTTTTCCCTTTTTTGATAAAATTTTCTGATATTTTTTCTGAACTGTGGAATATCCAGATTCGTCAACGTTAAAAATTTTTGTAGCATCTAAATGATAGTCGTCACACACCTTCTCCAGAATATCAAAAAACTCATAAACACGAGTTTTATTAAAACCTTTTGCTCTGGCTATTGACGTGGACTCAGACTGTAAACTAAGATTTGGATGCCGTTTTACAAATGCGTAATACCTTTCCCTGCCATTTGTTTATCACGGTTAAAATTGTGTTGAATGGAATTCCTCGCCGCTATTTGGAAAGCCAATTTTCTGACATCTGTAATCGTTATTCTAAACAAGCACTCTTCTAGTTTAAGTATATGGTTTACTAATTGTTCCTCTACATGTGCAGGCAAAGTCGTAGTCCGCTCAAAAATTTTAACTGAATCATTGGCTCTGATATTCTTCGATAATAGGTGCCTTTTTAATGTCGGCGTTGGTATGTTAAAATTGCGACATGTTTCATTTAAACCGCATTGCCCGCTTCGATACGCTGCAATTGCCTTTTCCATATCTTCAGATGTCCATGAACCATATTTTCTTTTTGCACTCATTTCTGAGAATAGAAAATCCATGAAATATTTTCTAGATTCATAGTCTGGCAAATCGTACCGGTACGAATTGCCCAACTACGAGGTGGTACGATTTACCCGACCAGACGCGTTTTTCAATTTTATCGTTTAGTGACGAAATAATTGAGGTTAAGCACGTCTTTTTCGATCTAAATTTCGCCAAATAGACATCTATTTCCGAAATTAGTAAGCGTTAAATTATAGATTTACCTTGTCTGGTGTATTTCCCTTACGTACGAAGTTGAAAAACTGCTGCTCCTTGAAATACAAAATCACTTCCGACAACGTTGCGTTGCCTTCGGATAGCGCGGTTTTTACACGATTCTTATTTACATACTAGCGGGTACACAAACTAACCGCTAGATGGCTTCTTACTACCGCCAATTTGAAAATTATCCTATGGTACGATTTAGCCGGCGGTTCGATTTCACCGACTTTACCCTACAATGTGCCTAATAAGGCCCACCCTTAAAATTTAAGAAAAAAGTTAGCAAAATACCGTATTCTTATAAAACTACTAAACAATTACTAAAACTCTAGCAAATAAAAAAAATCAACTTTCAGTCGCACGAACTGCACAAGTAATCAAAATCATCATCTGCTGTTGAGCCTATAGGTGAAGTAAGCTATGTTGGTGATAATTTTAGAAACATGATTATTAAAATTAGAAGTTATCTGAAATTAACCACCAAAATGGTATAGGCGTGTAGTCTGATGTTATGTGAACACGTTACAAGTAAAATTACACACGATAATACAATGATGAAAGTTTTATTGACATTCTACTATTTTCGGTCAACACTATGTAATTTGGTGATAGGATATTTAATTTGGTGACAATAGCAATTTAATTTGACGATAGGGGAAAAAAGCCCTTTATCTATTAAAGTGAACATGCATTCGTAAATTATACATATTCTAAGCATCTTTAATACATATTAATCGGAATCCGACTCATTTCGGTGACATATATCGCACATAAAAATGTCGTCATCTTCCTCAACGTTAGTATTTTGACAGTCAACGTGGTAAGTGAATCTGCAAAAGGAACATTGTATCCATTTAGCTCCTGTTTTCTTCTTTACATCTTGAGAATATGTCTTATGACAAACTGCACACGTTCAATCATCATCTTCTTCCAGTAACTTCGACGTCGAGGCTTGTAGACTTGTTGAGGGAGAGCCTACCGGAGGCGTTAAACATTTTGCCGATGAATCCCTTTTTTTTCTATTAGTAGAAAAAGAAGGTAAGGAAGGTGGTGTGAAGACGGGGGTGGTAGTTCTATCTTCTGGTTCTTCGTCTTGTTGGTCTGCTTCTAGGGGACGCTCTGTCAGTTGTGATGGTCGTAAGGCTTCCTCTGGTATATCATTCGAGTTGAATGGACAAATACCTGCTTTTTTGAAAGAATTTTTGGTGGTATTTATGGAAAAAGTTGAAACAAATGTTTCATTGAATAATGTATGGAAGCTGTAACGGTTTGGTTTGTCATTTGGATTTTCCTCCATGTATTTATTCAATACCTTGGACTAATTTGATTTGAGCGGACGATATACTCCTACGTCAAGGGGCTGTAATAGGTGGCTTGTATGTGCCGGAAAGGTAAACAAATAAATGCCATTTTCCCTGGCCATTGTGAGTACTGTTGGACTTAAATGGGAGGCGTGCGAGTCCATCAGGAGTATTACAAGGATTCTGTGGAATGGAATCTATAAAATGTTGAAACCATTCTATGAATAATTATGAATTTATCCACCCTTTCTTGGATAATCTTACCAATGAATTTGGAAGGCTACCTTCTTTTAAGCGATCATTCCATCTTCCTCCTTTAAAGATAATTAGTGGAGGTATCCAACTACCATTGGCACAAACACAGCCCATAACCGTATGAGTCTCTCCTCTTTCTGAATCACAGTTAGATTTGCCATAGAAGAACGATATGCTGAGAGGTTCTCAGGGATACGTAGTGATAATCCATAACGGTCTTTGAATGAAGCCCACCACATTTTACTGGCCATACCATTTTGTGATAAGTAATGTTCTCTGTTAGCAGATTCAGCTAATTGATATGAAAGTTTCCTGATTTGTACCACAGTTAAACCAAAACCTAACTCTTGCATGTCATTAACATAACGCACAAGTTGCTGCTCTAGTTCAACAGTAAGTGCAAATGGTCTGCCTAACTTAGGAAACTTTGGTTGATCATAATTTTCTTCATTATTCTTCAGGAATCTTTTCAGAGATGACCATGGAACATTTTTTGTTTTCGCAGCAGAGTAAATGGTGACGTTCTCTTGCGTTATCAATCTTGCAGCTTCCGCTAAGTCGCGATTAGAATATTGTTTATACGATTTATCAGATACATTGTCATTGTAAACAATTTTCCTTTCCCTAGGAGGCATGACTGCAAAAAAAAGAAAAATCGGTAAGCTAATTTGGTGATATTGTTATTATGGATTTTTGAATAAATCATATGATTACCCAACATAAATACTATACGTAAATGCCGGTAGTTACACGAATATATCAAGAATAGCTTTAAAATAAATTTCTTAATTTCATGTTTTTCGAAGTCATGAAATTTGAGGTTAAAATGCTAAGACATTGTGCGGACGACTTAAGCTGTAGTTTTCTTAAAAATCGTCAAATCAAAAAACTGAAACTGCCTGCAGTTAAAGCGATCATTAATCTATAAGTTTGATATCACATACCTTATAAAACAATAATTTGCCGGCTTCAGTATCACAATTTGTCGCACTGGTTCTTACGCACTCCAAATATCAACAATAATGCACCACATGGTGAAGAAGTTTGCTCTGGCTTGGCCGATGGCCTTTAATATAGGCAACCAACATATCACTCAAAACGTTATGAAATGCTGCTTCCAGTGGCATTCACTAAAACCTTTGAATCGGTAACCTAAGCTGGTGGTAAATTTTGAAAAAGTTATCACCAAATTACCTGTATCACCAACATAGCTTACTTCACCTACATTCTTCGTGGTACCAAACAGAACAGTTCTTACACATTCGCATGTTTACCATTTCACAGGTGTCACATAAGGGACAATACCAACTGTTCTTATTGGATTTTACTTGTTTTTTATTTTTTGGGACACCAGAGGACTTCGGACGCGTTTCTGTAAATGTGGACGGTCCAGCATGATCGTTAAACAAATCCTTGGTTACCTTTTGTGCCTGGTAGTTAATGGCCTTTTTGCGATTGGTGGGTGTTTGTTTAATCTTGGCCTCAGGAGTGGGCATCAGGTCATGAAACGAAGAATTTGCTTGATTTTCATCCAGCTTCAAATTTTCTGTTGGTTCTGTGGCATGCACTTCACTGCGACCTACCAAGACCGATAATGGAACGTCATCTTCACTGTCGGAAGCAAGGACGGAAATGCTGTCATTACTAACTGAAGCGTTTACTTCTCCAATAGCTTGGGGTCGTCTACTTAAAGTGCTAGGGTCGAACGCTTCTTCAGGAATAGCCTCTGGATCGAATGGGTAGATACCGGTTGAACGGAAACCACTCTGAATGTTAGCAGGACTTGTGCACAATGGCCACACCTTAGAAAAGATCTTGTTGAACCTAGGCTTTATTGCACGATCTGGGTGCAAGTCCCAGAATTTTAGAACTTCTATATCCCAATGGTGTTCGAATGACCGATAGACAGCCTCATCTAAAGGCTGAAGTTCGTTAGTGCAATTACTTGGCAGGCAAAATAATGTTATCTCATGTGGTTCCGCTGCTTCGACAATCCTGTAATCAAGGTGGCATCGTGCACCATCAAAAATTAGTAAAATTGGTCCTGGTGGTTTGTATTTAGCTAAATGTTCAATGAAAAGGATGAATAATTCTGTAATCATCGATCCTTTCGGTGCGAGCTTTACAATACTGCCGGCAGGGAGGTCATCCAGAAATTCTGGCTTCATGCGTTTCCCTTTGAAAATTATCATTGGAGGCACTGTATTGCCCAGTGCATTTACACAGCCGACAATTGTTACGTTTTCACCGTGTTCCGGTGCACCCCTCTGAGCAAGAACCCTGGGCTGAGAGTGTAACGTTAATCGACACCCCTTCTCGTCCATATTATAAATCCTGTGAGGTTCATTTTTTATGCCCAATTTCGTAAAAACACTGCTAAGTTTAGTGAAGTAATCTTTAACAATATTTTTGTTCATTTTGTGGGCGCGTCCCGGATTCATCGCTTGTGCTTTCCGTTGAGATAATTCTGGATGTCGCTTCATGAAAAGCCTAAACCACGTCCTTCCAGCAGATTTTACATTTTCACTAAACAAATGTTGTTCGCCATTAACTTCAATGAAACGATAAACTTGATGTTTCAGCATTTTCGGAGTTAGTGGCATACCAATTTTGCAAAATCGAATAATGCGGTCCACAACTTCAGCTTCCTTTGCAGGCGAAATAATGCCTTTTCTTCCTAGTCGACGTTTAGTACTTCCGCTATTATTGTGATTACGTCAGGTGCGTCTTGGTATTCCAAACTGCTCCGAAACCTTCCGTTGAGACATTCCATTCTTCAAGGCATCCATTGCTCGTCTTAAGGATTCTTCTCCCCAAAGGCCTCGTTTTTGCTTTGCATCGGCCATGCTTCAAAACCTACATGAAAATAGTAATTCAAGAACAAGGCCCACTGCGGATTTAATAAGGCCCGCACCGGGCCTTATTCGAACCTCTTTGCCGGGCTTTATTAAAACCAGCACACATTTTGGGTTAAGAAAAGTGATACAAAAACAGGCTAAACGCAGAGTGAAATAAATACATGCAATGAAACAGATCATTCCAGAGAACAGTGCACTGGAATTTTCAAACAGAAATTTGCAGTAAATACAGTAAAATGTTATACTTACTTTTGGCGGTTTTAACAACACATATGAGTGAAATTAACTCTATTATTTTACTGTAAAATTAGGACAAATCTGGTTCATCATATTTTTTTTATCAGAAACTTACATATTTCAACCTTTCAATAGCAATTGTAGGTAAGGCAGACGAATGCAGACGTTTTACTGATGCTGAGGTTCTATCAAAATATTGTTGTTCGAAATGGCCTGAACACAAGTATATCCGATTTCTAAGATCTTTGTCATCAATTTTCATCAGTTTTAACCACTCATTTCTTCGTTTGACATCTTTTGGAAATCTAAAATAAAAAATGTTCAACATTTTTAAATTTTCAGATTAGGTTTGGTTTCACAAAAATAAAACTATTTGTAATACCCCCAAAAAACAATAAACCACACTTAAAATATTAGAAGAAACTAATTTCTATCGTTTTTTGCAATATTAATAACCCTTCAGCAAGAATCCGCGGTACGCTACTGATTTCGTAAACAAACATGGCTACCTACTAAAATACCGCTTCATATCAATATTTAATGTAATATTTCTTGTATGTAATGTGACGAAGTTGTGCATAAATAAAACAGATATTACAAAATGGCCAAAGTCAACCCTGGTGGCTAAAGCCACCCCAACTTTACGGTGCCACTTTTCATTCCTGAGAGATTAAATAAAAAATGAATGTTTAACATTATTTACAACATTACCACAGTTAGGTAACGTGTGGTGTTTGGAATAAAGTACCTGTAAAATATTGTGATTGACGATTAACTTTCACTGTAATAATAGATATTTTATTACTGTTCGTTATTACCTGAAGAACAACCCACAGATTCCTGGGTTAACGTTGAGAACGCAAGGGTTGCCCTTAAACGCTGTTGATCTGCGGGGTGTTTGGAATAAAGCACCTCTAAAATATGGGATTAACGATTAACTTTCACTGTAATATTTATATTTTATGACTATTCGATATTACCTGAAGGACAACCTGCAGATTCTTGACTTGTTGCAGCTCGATGAGTCACATTCTCATCTGATGGTCTTAATGGGCGCGGTGTTTGATATAAAGCACCTAAAATTATTTTGTATTAAACAATCGATAATGAATTTGTTAATTGTTTATTAAAATAAACGATATAAGGTAAAGTTGGGTAACTGGGACCTAGTTTTACAACATCCAAACTTTGATCTGTTGTGGACATAGAAAATGTTGCAGAATCATTATGAAATTTTAATACATAATTGATACATCATTGATTAATATACTGCTTGAAGGTTTTTCTGGAAAGACAAACCATTTGGCTAAGGCACGCATTAAAAAAATGGTTCCAGTTACCCAGGATTTTGGGGTAACTGGAGCCCCCCATCTCTATTCAACTGCAGTAACATATATAAATGTTTCGGACAACCGGGAACATGTTCAACAGCTTTACTTTTTGGCTGCAAAGTTTCATAACCATACTGTATTTTATAAAAAAAAATATGAAGGTTGTCAGAAGCAAGTAGGTAACACAGAGAATTTTCAGGAACAACTTCTATTATAATTAAAATACAAAACAACAGAATTCAAGATTAAATTCGAACAAAAAATTGGTTAAAGAATTATATATTGTATTTTGCCATTGCCACACTAAAGAGGCCCCCTATTATTAAAAAGTGTAGGGGGAGGAATAATTTTCAAAATCTCTTTCATTGTACCACATTTCATCTGTAGGGTTTGACCGCTTCCATCCCTTGCCGTACTTTCCTGCTTTTTGGATACAAGACACTTTATCACTACCTATTATCATTTTTTCTGACAAGAACCTGACCAGGGTAGTATTGACCTTCATATATAATAATGACAAAGTCATTTTCCAGCACACCTAATATGCGATTTTCTTCTTCTTCGGATTCTGATTCATTTAATGAAACATCTGTATCACTGGATGAACTATTCTTGCCAGTAACACAGCGCTTCTTTACTTGTGACTTTTTTAATACTAACTTAGGTCTTTGTTTTTTTGTAAGTTTCTCTCGTTCTAATTTTTGTAAAAATTCGGGTTTTGTTATTATTTCTGCCCCAGTACAGATTCTTCTGCACTTTATAGGAGTGTCATCACTTTTTCCTGGATTAACGTATCTTAATAATATACTTTCAGAAGAATTATTTGCTTGGTTGGCATATGCTTGTGGGGTTTTAGAGGAACCTGGTACATCATTGTGTACTTTTCTTGCTTCATTTTCATCTTCGTTGATTTGGATTTCACTTACTGCTTGGTCAATTGCCACATCTTTATTTGCACTTCTGTTTCTTCACCTATTTGCTCTTCTTCTTCTTCGTTTATTTGCACTACAGCTTCTTCATAGCGTTCTCCTTCTATAGATTTTTCTTTATTGATGTCCATTTCTATATGAGCACCGTTAACATCACTTGCAGTATTTTTAAATCTTCAGGTCTAAAATGCTTTTTGTCAACTGCTTCATAATTTACTGGAAATCTTTTTAACGCATTCATTTCCGCATCGTAAATTCTCGACTTTTTAAAGCCATTTATAATATTGCTTGAAGGCATTTCGCTGTAATAAACTTTATTTAATATGTCCACGAATAGAGGCTTTGGGATTCTTTTTCTTGGATTCTGCCTTTGCCATTTGACAAGCTCCTGATCCCATTTCGATTTTAGCAGCCACATCTAGTGGCTGTAAAAAATGGGTAGTGTGAGGTGGAAGTTTTATGATGGGGATGTAATTTTCTTGGGCAATTTTGATTAAATCGGAGTTAATATGACTAGCATGACCATAGTAGATGAGCAATACTGGTCTCTCTGGGGGTATTGAGGGAAGAAAGCATTTGGTAAACCATTTCAAAATAATGACAGTATCCATCCACCCTTTCTTGTTGGCTGCATAACCAGTTTGGTCATGCATGTTGGTACTAATCCAGGATTCCAAGATGTTTTTACTCTTAAAAATACAAAGAGGAGAAAGTTTTTCCCCTGACTCAGAGCAGCATATCAATACTGAAGTATTCTCACGTCCGCAACTTGCGGTCATTCTAATCGTCTTGGCTCCTCGAGCACCAACAACTTTTGTCTTGCTGGGGTCGTGTGCAAATGAAGTTTCATCGCAATTATATATCAAATAAGGTTTATTAACTAGTTGTAATTCTTTTAAAGTGGTAGTAAGATCATAGAACTCATATATTGTATAAGGGTTAATTTGTCGTATCCAGACAGCTTCCACGACTTGTGGTTTTTTGATTGATAACGCATTTCGTTTTGCAAATCCAAGAAACTATTCTTCTCGAGGGCTGTTATTTTTAAAACGAGTTTTTAATTCGTTTTTTTCTTGCCTCGACAAGCCAAATCCCCATTTCTCCATAACCCTTAAAGTTTCGGCTAATCTTTTTTTGTTTTCTTCGCTAATTTGTAATTTTCCTCCACTAACTTTGGTCACGGTAGATAAACAACTGGCTCCTCTTGTTCCATCACCATAGTGTTTTAATGTGCTTCTTGGAATTTTATGCAATTTTGCAGCAGACCGAAGCAGAAGTTTCTGAGATTTAATATCTTCGATTGCTCGCATTAAGTCTTGTCTACTCTAGTTGCCCTGGTCGGCTCCTTTCTGCGATTTTCTAAAGTAGGTTCTGCCCATTTTCAAAAACCTTAAAAAAATACGGTATGGGGTAACTGGGACAGGTAGGTTCCAGTATCCGAGAGTACCGATACAGGGTAATTTATAACGGGCGGACCAACTTCAACGGTTTGTTGGGGAGGTCATTTTGAGTAAAAAATGTTATATGAACATAGGTCGTATTCCATTTAGTTAGCTAACTACAAGAGATCAAAGTTTTATTAAGGGGCGGGTAAAGTTAAACTGCTCAAAGTAGCTAATGTTTCAAGCGTCATATCTACTACGTATGTGGGCCAATCATATCAAACTTTTTTTGTGTGATAGCCTGTAGCATTATCTATCAAACGATATAGATTTCATGGCAATTTATTGATATTAAGGTCATTAAAAAATATTTTAAAAACACCTTGCAATTTATCTCCATTGAGTTTTTTTTTTGCCTAAATAGAATTTGAAATTTATGTTTCGTTCTTGAGAAAAACGCCTTGCGACACGAAGTGTCAACTCTACAACTAACTTTTTTACTTTAAGGTGTTTTTAAAATATGAAACATAAATTTCAAATTCTGTTTACGCAAAAAAAACTTTTGGAGATACATTGCAAGGTGTTTTTAAAATATTTTTTAATGACCTTAAGTCGTAACTGTAGTTTAAATTTGACTAAACAATATAAAATGCCTAATAGATTATTGTATATGACTTTAATTGTATAAATTTTGCTTATGTTGTATTAATGTATTTCATAAATATTCAATAGCTTAGTGAGGACCAAACTGGAGTATTGTGCTGTTATTTGGAATCCTTTCTATAACTATCAAATTGATAGACTCGAAAATGTACAAAAGAAGTTCCTTAAGGTTTTGCATTACCGTGTTAATGGATTGACATATAACTACAATGAAAAATCCTACAAAGATTTATTAACGGACCTAAAGCACATATCTCTCAGAAACAGACGGTTGTATACTATAATAATTTGGTTGTTTAAAATTTTAAGAGATCTAACTTGCACTCCTGCATTGCTATCAAGATTTTGTTTTCGAGTTCCGTGCGTTAAAAAGCGCAATCAAGAAATATTTCCATTTAAAAATCCTAGAACAAATTATCATTTCAATAGTCCTGTTATACTAATGTGTCAATTATATAATTCTTATTTTAGTGACATTGATTTGTTTAATTTAAGTTTGAATAAATTTAAGACCATTGTATCTACTCGCCTCTCGGCTATTACTATTTGATTTTGCTACTTGTATTTTTACATTTATTCTGTAATTGGGTATTTTTACCTGTTGAATAAAGATTATTATTATATTATAAAAGTAGAACTATAATTAATAAATGTGCAACTACACAATAACACAGTAACGTAGTTAACTATGGCATTTCCGACAAACTTCATTTTTGTTTGTTCCCCAAATGTCATCGTTTCCCTTACTCTTATCTTATATAGGTACTCTAAAGTTTCTCAAAGCAGGGGACCCAGTTACCCCAATTTTTATTAATTATTTGGGTAACTGGGCCCCCCTTAAATTTAACCTCAAAATGAATACTTGTATATATGCAATAGTTTCTACATAAATGAGCAAAATATAGATCTGCGAGATGGGGTAATTAGTAGACCCAAATGTACTTTCACTTGAATTAAAAAAAAATTTAAATCATTTTGTAACACAGCAAGAAAGCTTTGATTTCCAACTTATCAACTATTTTATTTTTGTACCACGCTTCAGCGTTGTCATAACATGGAAAAAATAACAAAGAAGTAATAGAAACACTAATTTATATTTTGAAATAATTAATTATACGTATTGTAATTCCATTTAGGTTTTGCGCTGTAATTATGAGCGTTAAACGCACAAGTTGAAATTTCGGGTAGAGTCAGTGTGACTAATATGGGACCCCTTTTGTTTTTCATTTATAATTAGGAAATTAACTGAGATATTCAAATAACAAAAGTGGTATTCTTTAAATGTTAAACAAAAGTGTTACTTTTTTGAGGTCTGAAAAAAGTAGTCCTAATTTGAGACCCCCCATCTAACACTACTTAAATATTTAAAAATTTTCATGAGTTTGTAAAAAACAAAACTTCAAACAATAATTGGGCAACAGTAATCTTTATACACTTAATAAGTAAAAAATAAAGGTGATATTAGAAAAATGAATTTTATATTACTACAGTTTCTGTTTAATTTTTGTTTTTATATTCAAAATTTTCACATTGGAAACAAAGAAACAGTTCATCAGCTCCACAATCTTCGTGAGCCCACCTACAACACCTCCGACATTGTCGCCACTGCTCCCCCCCTTTGTCCTATGAGTAAACATCCACAAAAAAGACATTCAGCGTCATTATCGTCATCACTACTATCGTGGAGGGAAATGTTTTCATCATCATCCATTGAACTGCTGTCATCGTCAGTGTAATCATCTCTTTTTTGCTTTTTAACTGGTTTTTCAGCAAAGTTTAATTTTCCTTTTCCTGTTGGAACCCCTTTGCCCTTTCCTTTTCCTTTTGTTTTCCCTTCATTCTTCTCGTTGTCTTCACCCACTTTTCTTTGTTTTTCATCTTTTGATTTTTTTATCTTTCATTACTTTGTTTTTTGTTGTAGGAAACAGAGCTTTTTTCAAAGACTTTGAAACTTTCTTATCAATGCTTTCAATCAATTGTTTTTTATAAGGCGTTGATGTAATGACATCAGCTTTACGGGCCCTACTTGGCTTTAATGGGTCGCTCACTGGTAACCTAGGCAGAGGATTTATTTCTTCAGGTGTCACTACGATTAAGTCAGATCTTGTTGTTTAGTCTAATTCAACATTGTCCCTACTGCAGCTTGGTTGTGGAGTTGGCGTCGGCATCATTGGACGTGCATTATCTGAGGAAACAAGTCTGTGAGGTGAATAGGAAAATCTTCATCACCAAATGCATTCTTATTTAGAGGAAACAATCCAGTTTTTTTGAAGCCGTTAATGGAATTGTTCATAGTAGCAGCCCTGTTATAAGCAGTGCCAAATAAATGGCCAACTTTAAAGTTGGTAACAACTTTACCGGGGTTTGAATGCAGCTTGAGCGTAGAATGTTTTTAGGGGGAACATAAAGCTAACATCAAGCGGTTGCATCTTATGGCTTGAATGTGGAGGGAGGCACACAATCGAAACATGGTTCTCCCTGGCTCTGTCTATAACATCCATATTCCTGGTGTGAGAATTGTGCCCATCAAGCACTAAAAGCACTGGATCATCTGGAGAGGGCTTAACGTGCTTTATGAAATGGTTGAACCACATTGTAAATAAATCTGTCTGAATCCAACCTGAAGGGTGGCATGCCGAAATTGATCCTGGGGGAGTTCCATGCATCCTGCATATTTTTCCGGGGCCAGACAATCAACGGAGGAACGTAGGAGCGTGCTGCATTCATGCATGTTACCACCGTGATTAGATGCCCTCGTTCTGCTGATGTCAAAGTTCCTACATTTTTTTTACCTTTTAAAGTGACGACCTTAGCTACTTTGTGTTGTACAATAGTAATTCCAGTTTCATCAACGTTGTACAGCCTATGTGCTTGGCCTTGAATTTTTTTCATCTCGGGTTCATAAATTTCAAAAAAAATTGACATTTTCTGGGCTAAATCCCTTAATCCTTGCAAACGACGTTCCTTGAGGTTTTCTTAGAGAAAGCTGTGGATGTCGTTTTAAAAATTTACTTAACCACTTATCACCAGCACATTGTTTTCCTGCTGAAAACGGATGCTTTAAATAATTTTTTATGGCAAGCCGAAATGCCATTGTTTTAATATCCTTTCTTCTTAAACCATAAAATCTCGAATCCATTTGAATGCAGTATTGTACTAGGAAATTTTCAATGTGTTGTGGTAGTGCAGGCTTTCTTCCCATAGGAACTTCTACCAATGATTCAGGTGTTTTTTCTGAATCCTTCACGTAACGCTCCAGAGTTCCTTTTGGTACTTCAAAATATTTCGCAGCTTTTTTATAGCCCATTTCATGACTCCTGACGGCCTTTACAGCTCGCACCATCATAACAGAATTCCATTTTTTTCGTTTTACTATAGGAGGCATCTAAATTTACAAAACAAAACAACAATGTAAACATCTTTGAGACCCTATCACGTGAGGGTCTCATATTAGGCATACAGTGGGGTCTCATTTTAGGCATGACCACGTAGATAAAAACGCAAACGATTTTTTTAGGTTAGGATTAACTTTAGCTTTAAAACAGACCGGCATGTTTACACTCCATATCAATAGCTACCTATCCTATATTAAGAGTATTAACAGGAGTCTTACCTTAAAGGTGAAAATAACAGATGAACGGTCAGATGTAAAAAACACGACGATCACAAATTCGCGGGAAAAAATACTGTACTGTTGTGTTAGCTTGGAAACACTCCAGTGACTCACAGACGCTTGTTGATTTAATAGACTACTGTTTTATGCTACTGGAATCAGACGGCATTATTTCCTACGTCTTGTAGGCCGGGGTCTCATATTAGGCAGGGATCTCATAATAGTCATACTGACTCTACGTCTTTGGAAAGGAGTAACTCTAATGTATATTTATCAGCATTATTCGGTACTGTAAAAATCAAGATTTTTATCAATCCTGCTCACATCTGTAAATATCATTACTACTCAACACATGAAACCGTTTAAAGTGAATAATGAGAAGATTTAAAGAATTAAACGAAGCATTCCACATAAAGCACAGCATGTTGCCAAATAACATATATAAATGTAGGTAAAGTTTTTGACTCCGAACTGTATGTGAGTAGGTATTTGTTGTAACCTTAAATAATAAAGCAGATTGCAGTTGAATAGACATACCTTTCTTGTTTATGTTGAATTCGCTTACCTTTTTACGCATCATGTTCGCACTGCACTGGACATCACAATGACCAGGTTAGGTTTTCTTTAGGGAACCACCAACCTGCGGGAAGAAAAACTACGCAACAAACAATACCTACCAACGCAGATTACAGTCTACGCGGTCATCACATCAGATTCTGTCCTACATCAACCATATTAGTCCATGAAAGAGACCTAGATATAATGTAATTTTTATAAACGCCTAAAATATCGCTTTTAATTAATGTTGGCAGTGATTGTGTTAAAGATTGATTCGTTCAGTCAATAAATTACTGCTTATTGGAATTTGTACATGGATGAATGAACAGGCATTTGTTATATTAACAATTGCAAGTATAAACTGATACATACCTGCACATTAAATATATGAAATATTTCAATTTGTCAATGAATTTCCAGTTAATGAACGGGATTCATTGATTTTTTAAGTAATATTTTTTTAAGTGTAATGATTGTGCTCACGGATTGTTTTGATATCATAGTATGATCTCCTACCAGCTGTTGAAATGCTCCAGTTGCGTAAAACTGCAATGTAATGCAAATTTTCAGAATAGCTGGTATAGCTCTATTTAGTTTTGTTTGAGGCTCTATGTGTCTCATAAATGTTTCGAGCAAAAACATAACGGAGTTTTTTGAGAAACGATATCTCATTTAAAATTCCATTTCGTTGTATATATCCATAGGATTATTACGATTTCGAAAAATTCTACCTAGGTCTTCGAACACGAACCCTATTTTCAGGCACATAGTCATCGAGATACTCATCTTCTGAAGATAGATCTGACGAGTCCCACATTTTGCTAAAATATACTGTAATTATATATGTACTGTTATATGTATTTGGTAAAATAAATGAAAATATCTACCTGTTTATTCTTACTTCACTTTTGTTAAGGAAAAAATGAATATTTTGTAACTTTATAGTTTAATTTTAAATTTTATTTAGCACTAATTCACAAACTGTCAAGTTAATCGGTCAATTTCTAGCAATTAACTTAATTCAACGTTAAAGTGTATGTAATCGATTGTTAAGGTAACACGAGCTTTATAAGACTCAAACTTACGTAACCTCTGCCGTTAGTGAGTTAACACAGAACTTAATTCAGAATTAAATTTTAATTTACATTGCTTCTATAGTACCCAAACGCCACGTTAACTAATTTAACCTCCTGAGCTTAATCGCCACGTTAAATGCTTTATAAGACCGGCTGTAAGTTTCTTTGAATTTTTTTTAAACGACAGCAGTTACTAGTTCAGATCAGACACCTTTAAAAAATAGTCTTTTTAGTGTTCATGAGTAGGGTGGCCATATGCCTTCTTTGGAAAAAGAGAACAGTTTGGACCGGCTAAGAAAATAACAAAAAGATGGCACCGCAAAATTTTTATTTAAAAAACAAATGAACGAAAACAGTAATTATTTGTAAAACAATAAACAAAAAGAACCTTGCAGTTGCGATAAAAATTGTTTCTTATAGAAAAGTCAACATCAAATTCACATATAAAATACTGTATAAGTAAATATATGAAATATATAACCAGTGCGGTATAATAATAGCTAATAACATATTCTAAACTACATCAGGCACTTTCAGATTCAGACTCACTTTCGCTGTGGTTTTCGTACTTATTATATTAAGCTACCTATTTTATCTAAAAGAATATTATCGCTTTTAATTTTAGAAAAAATTCTTTACAAGAAATTTCTTTAACGTTATGTACCACCAATAACAGTGGATAACTTTAACCTATTCCTTTCTTTGCTCCGGTGTATTCCAATCATAGAAAATATTCTTTTTACGTTTGCATTTTGTCCCGGTAAAGCAAAAAAAAACTGACAAATCTTCAACAGCTCAGAATAAAATTCAACACCTTATTTGTTGTTAGGTTTAAAGTAACTAACCCATTTTTCACTTGCTGAACTTTTGTTGAAATTAATATTATTTAAAGGGTCATTTAGATTTTTTTTTAAGTTGGAGAACTGATCAAAACATTTGGTATCATCTATTTCAATCCCCTTTAAATTAATATATTGTATTGTTTCTTTAATTTCAGTCCACTGCGGGATGTTTTTTAAATGCATCCAGCTGAAACTTCATAAATTCATAAAATTGCGTAGTGCACATCTTGAAATATTCCAATGACTTTTTGTAGCAATTAAACATTTGTAGCTTAAATGTATTAGCTTCACTGTCTTGTCCGTTATTAATATTTTCCCGAACTATTGATTTAACTTTAATGGTAAAAAATTTTCACATATAATTTCATAAGAGCATTAATTCTTTCCGGAAATTTTTTTGAGTGCGTTCCAACAACGTCGTATTAATTTCCCCGAGCGGAACGCGAGGGCAAATTAGGACGTTGTTGGAATGCACGAAAAATAATTTCCGGATATGAATTAATGCTCGAATGCAGATTCGGTAAGAAAATCGTAACGATACAAACCCTAAAAAGAAATAATGTCTACCTACAAAACATTTCCAAGAAATTTTGTTGTTGTCTTGGTTACGGCTTATGAACTAATTTTTCTATTGGTCATTAATGAGTGTCGTACGATTTTCGTTATAACATTCTATAACAGTACATTTTCTAAAGAACAAATTGCTTACAACGTCTAAAATGGAATTTATTTCACACTCCATTTCTTTAATTTTTTCATTAAATACATATGTTAAAGAATGAACGAAAACTAGTAAGACACAAAAAATTCTTTATAATAACAGGACAAGAATATTGAGACAAAAAATATGCTTTAGGGGCAGGAAAAACTTGTAAAAGTCTATTTATGGTAGAATAAAGCGGCAACCACCTAGTTTTTGAATGTTTCAGTAAATCTCGATATTCTATTGCAACAAATTCACAAAAATTTTTCAACGATTCTGTACGAATAGTATATATTGAGAAATACTTATAAATTCTTTGAACAATGGAATCCAAATCAAATTGTAAGGAATCAAATCCGTGCTGAGTAGCATTGTGCATTATATGAGCAGGGCAACCAATACCTACTAAGTTTTTCTGTAGTTTATTTTGTAACTGCCTTTATAGATTATTTACTTCTGCTCTGTTTAATCCTTCAAAGTGTGTGTTACAATTGTCAGTTGAAAATGCATAACAATTTATTTAAACATTTTACTAAGTAATCAGAAATAGTTTCAGCAATTGAATTTGGCAAAACATCTAACTAAATTATTTTAGTTACAATACCTATAGGTATTTACTCCAAAATATTGAATAACAATAGGATTTTTTTTGTCCCATGATTACTGCCATCTGTAGAAATAGATATAAACGGAGTATTACCCAGAGAATTTATAACATCCTTTATGCAATACTGAGCTATTACATTATTTCGCTAATGAAATTTGTTTTGCTACCTCTGAATCACTAAACAATATTTTTAAAAGGTTAGTAGTGCAGTCTGTTGATCTAAAACTATGATGATGCTTAAGATTATGATAAGCAGGTGTTCCTTCAACTGCCCTAACATTAAACATAAGGTTTGAATTCTTCGTAGCAAAAAAATCACAGACATCGATTGTTCACCAGCTTGAATGCTCGATATGTGTTTCTTCGCTTGTACGTGTTGATCCAAGTCATAACTGCCTTTATTTGTCATAGAAACAACTACGTTGCACACTGAGCAATATGCTTCGTATTTTGACTTTGTTTTTTGAAAGGCAGGATATTTATTTTGAAGTTCGTCTCCAAACATACATTTCCTTTTCACATTCATTACTCACAATTTGTTTTTTCTTGTCCTTGTGTTGACTGTTATAACCTTTCAGCAATACAACAAATTAACAAATAACAATTCTGCAATTGGCAATTCACAAATACACATGATATCATGCATTAAAACTTACTCCAAATTACAAAGGAGATGAATTAAATACGCAAAATCACATGCTGACATCTCATGTTATTCTTATTCACTATTCCATGGCGGTCTATATTGTTATGGTATTCGTACAAGGGTTTAAAATCAGATTAATAAGGTTAAAAGAATACAGTATTAAAAATTACATAGATGAATTTAGGTATGAAATGGATATCAAAATTATTAAAATGTATTTGGTAAAGAAAGGAAATAGAATTTAAAATTCAATTAAATGAAGCTACATAAGAAACAGTAGGATTTTAACATAATTTAAATAAAATAATGCTGTTGTTGAATAATTTCAAAAATGGTCTATTTACCTGGTGAGACGTCAGCATTTTCATCGCTTACACCGGCCTCGGATTAGGTCTGTGCATTTGTATCGATAATTCGAATAATATATCGAATAGTTCGATATATTGAATATCGATATTAATATAAAAGTTATTCGAATTGTCGAATAAATAATTATTCGAATAAATTTATTGGAAATATCGAATAAATAATTATTCGGATAAAAATGTATTCCAATAAAAATTTATCCGGTAAAATATTTATTCGAATAAAAATGTATTCGAATAAATTTTTTATTCGAATAAATTTATATCAAGAATTATTTATTGGATAATTCGAATAAGTTTATTGTTAATAAATTTATGCGAATATCGAATAAAGAATTATTGCAATAAATACTTATTTATGCAAATAATAGCTATTTATGCAACAAGTGCTAAAAGTCGACGTTTATGCGCGAGACATGAAAATTATAAAACGAAGCCGAAGGCTGAGTTTCATAACATGTCTCGCGCATAAACGACTTTTAGCACGCGTTGCATACAATATTTTATCTACGACCTTAATTTTACTGTTATTAATCCATAAATATCGATTTCAGAAAGGTTCGCATCTGCGACACTTTTAATTTATGTCATAATGAACAGTAGGCCACGCAGCGTGGGCGATTGTTTGGCCACGCCCGTGCTGTCAAGGTGAGTTACGAAATGTAATTATTAATACTCCACATATGACTGTATTCATTACATAACGCTTTAATTATTTCAAAAACGCTTTACCTGTAACGCAAGAAGCAACTAGAATAGCTTTACAACTTCACTTGCAGTTCGAAATTGTAGTTTTATAACCTCACTTCACTTTTAGCCCGTGTGCTAAAAGTAAACAGCTGATTTCTTTAAACACGGTAAACTATAAAACGTCACTTTTAGTGAAACAAGCTAGCGCTAAAAGGCCTACTTTTAGTAGTGGTCGTAGATAATAGCTATTTATGCAACAAGTGCTAAAAGTCGACGTTTATGCACGAGACATGCAAATTATGAAACGAAGCCGAAGGCTGAGTTTCATAACATGTCTCGTGCATAAACGACTTTTAGCACGCGTTGCATACAATATTTTATCTACGACCTTAATTTTACCGTTATTCATCCATAAATATCGATTTAACAAAGGTTTGCATCTGCAACACTTTTAATTTATGTCATAATAAACAGTAGGCCACGCGCGGGCGAATGTTTGCCAAGCCAGTGCTGTCCAGGTCAGTTACGAAATGTAATTATTCACATCTGAGTGTATTCATTACATAACGCTTTAATTATTTCAAAAACACCTGTAACGCAAGAAGCAACTAGAATAACTTTACAACTTCACTCCCAGTTCGAAATTGTAGTTTTATAACCTCACTTCACTTTTAACACTAGAGCTAAAAGTAAACAGCTGATTTCTTTAACCACGGTAAACGTCACTTTTAGTGAAACAAGCTAGCGCTAAAAGGCCTACTTTTAGTAGTGGTCGTAGATAAAACTTATTAGAATACAAAGCCACATTATAAATATCAAACTGTAAACTAATTACTTAAAATTAAAACGGTCAGAGCAATTTCATTTTTTATCAAGCTGGCTATGACATATAAATGATCTGTATTAGGGTTCCTAGAACTGCGTGATTATTTATTTTGTTTATTATCATTGCTTGAAAAGTTCTTTAGATGATCTTATCGGTTATCATTAATCATTAGTATTGTTAGTCCTTTTCAATTTCCTTACAATAATGCCAAAACAAATGCCTGCCTAATGATTACTATTTGTATTTAGCAAAAGGCCATTAATCACCATAAGTCAGAAAACTTGTATCAGATATCAGATAGAATAGGTTAAACAGAAGATTACTCTTTCTAGAAAATTGTTAATTGATTTTTAACAACTTATTCTAGTAATGATACATATTGCCTATTGGTCGGAATCGTAAATCGGGAATTTGGGGAAGTGGGGACACCCCTTTAGCGATAATTTAAAATATCGTTGCAATAAATCAATGTCCAATTTTGTTAAAAAATTACAGTTTACGTTTGTCTTCGAAGGTGAACAGTAAATTATTTTCTGCATTTGTATTTTCTCAAAGGAGAAGGATACGGTTTAGTGCTGTTGCCATTTGTTGTGCTTCAAAGCTACTCACATTTAGAATTCACTGTTCAGAATCAGAAAAGGTAAGTACTGCCAAAGAGCATATAATTATATGCTCTTAGGTACTGCTATTGTTATACATATTTTATGGTTGACCCGATTTATCTCATGATTAAAATTACGTCAAAAAAATCAAAATTTACCATGGACCTTTATTATTTTAACATTGTCCTACTTTTAAGTATCACGATTTGCTTACTTTTTATTGCTCACAAATGTTTTTTTTCATTTGTTTTGTTCATTAGTTTTGTGAATGTTCAATCATTTATCTAAAACTAAAATCCAATAAAATGGGGTGAAGAGCAATAGTTTATAACTTTCGAATAATTGAATAATTATTCCAATAAATTAGTGATTCGAATAAGTTAGTTATTCGAATAAACTGGTTATTCGAATAAGTTATTGCAATAAATTATTCGATTAATTAATTAGTTATCCGAATAAGCTGTTCGAATAAATTGTTTTCTACATTCCACAAATCATAGAATCTTTTCTGCCATTCAGACAACTTAATCTTTTTATTTCCTGTTCTTTTGACGTCAACAATTTTTGTAACCTTGGTTTTTTCATGTTATTAATTTTTGTTTAAATTTGTTTTATGTCCATTTCTTTTTTCATGGCCCGATTAAAGTTAGCAGTTAACTTTTTATAGCCTCTTCTTTTTCATTTTTGATTTTGAGAGTCATTCTTTTATCAAACAAAATTTTATAGTGCTCTATACCTTTTCAACTTAAAATTGGGACTGAACAACTTCAAAATGGGAACAAACAATTTCAAAATGGGAATAAACAATTTCAAAATGGGAATAAACAATCTCAAAATGAAATAAACAATTTCAATTTGAGAATAAACAACTTCAAATTAGAACTAATCAACTTCAAATTGGGAATGAAAAATGTCAAATTGAGAAAAGCTTTTTGCTCCCCCAAGAGGGAGAAGAGAAAAAACGTTTAGGAGGGAGAAGAAGTAAATTACTATATGAGCATCGCCCATACCTCAAAATGATGACTGTTTCTATAAATAGGCGATATTCATACAGTAATTTGCTACTTCTCTTTCTTCCACGTTTTTTCTCTTCTCCCTCTTATTGGTGTTTCTCCCATCGATAGGCGGTCGATTTCTTGACATTTCATGTATATGCAAGAGCTTTCCAGTCTCCATTATTATTGTATAACGCGCGAATCTGCTCCATTACATTGTCAGCATCCACTTGACTTTCTTGATGTACGGCATTTTTTATATTATGAGATTAATGAACACCAGCAACAACTAACAATCATTAATTCTGTCCTGTCACAACCATGTAATTGTCATTTTCCAAAGACTATACCGGTAACAAATAGCTTTTCCCAATTTGAAATTGATATGTCCCAATTTCAAATTGTTTATTCCAATTTGAAGTTGATTAGTTCCAATTTGAAGTTGTTTATTCTCAAATTGAAATTGTTTATTTCATTTTGCAGTTGTTTATTACCATTTTGAAATTGTTTATTCTTATTTTGAAAATGTTTTCCCATTTTGAAATTGATTAGTCCCAATTTGAACTTGAAAAGTTATAGAAGAGCAACAGAGCACAATTGCTCATTTTTCCCCTCGCCTATTTCTTGCACCGATTCAGAATCAGATGAATCACTCATAAATATCGCGTTAGGCACTGTAGGTATACGTAATAGTACAAGAACAAACGAGATTCAAGCAGACTGTTACCATCTGTCAGTGTCAATGGAAATAGGGCCCTGAAATGGAAGTGCCATGGAACGTAAGACAGTAGATACTTCTCACGTATTTTGAAGGTCAAATTAATATACAGAGGGTGAAAATCCAGATTATTTTGGGGACTATCATCTTCTGGGTGATTCGTCATACCCTAGTTTACCTTGGTTGGTTACGCCATATACAGAGATACTGGTACATTAACTCAAGACAGTTTAACTTTAACCGTTCTTCACATAGAATGATTATTGAACATTCATTTGGATTACTGCAATAAAGATTTCGCCGATTGTTTTACATAAACAATTACGATATTAACATTTCTGTGAAAATTGTGATGGTAGGTTGTATTTTACACAACACGCGTATTAAGTAGAAGGATAATACAAATATTGAAATATCGAAGATTTACTTTAAAATTAATCAAATTAGTACCAATTGTAAATATGTAGATATTTATTATATAAGTGACAGTCTGCCATAAATACATTAAATACTCTAGATGTGAAATTTATTTTCTATATTCATAATTTTACACCTTTTTGTAAACAAAATACAAATTCAATTCATTTTATATAATAATTTTTGTAATACTTTAACTTTTTCTCTCTACTTCTAATTTTTATTTTTCGATACTCATTCTCTCTTTGAGCCTTTATGTTCTTGTTTTTCTTTCTCTGGTTTGCGTTTCATTCCTCTCCTTGCACTGTCATCTGGATTTGGGCTTAAAAGCTGTGGCGTTTCAGATAGCGTAGAATCCATTTCCAAATCTAAACTAAGTGGAGAGGATGTAGAAGATTCCAACGTGTGGTTATTCTTATTAGCAGGTTTATTCCCTAAAAGCTCTTCCATTTTATCATAAAAAAAAACTAGTCGCTCCTCTTCTAGTTTAAATTTTTTTATCTTTATTAGATTTGTAAATTCTTTCTAGACTTTAAAATTTGTTTCGACAAGACTGTTCACTGTGAACAAACCCTTGGTAGTAAATCATTACTAACATTATTGTAAATAGGTTTTCTTTTTTTTTTTTTTGAAATCCAAATTCTTCCACATAATTATGCATACTCGCAATTAATGCATTTGTAGCATCATACGTCCATTTTGTCTCAGAAGCATGAGATTTGTTAAAATTATCTAATAAATAATTTTAATTTTGTGCTTCCGATTATTCTGCAACTAAAGAATTTGCATCGTGAGCTTCCAATTCTTGTGAAGCTGCTGCTTCGGCGGCTTGCATTACTTTGCATATTGTACCAGTGGTGCAACATACTGATAATCTATATTAAATACAAGAAATTAGAAAACCTTATATGTATGAAAGCAGTAATTACAAACCTGAAAATACTCTATTATGGTCCTGTTTAATCAAATGAATAGTGTAGGATGGATTGCCTTCTGGATTGGTTGATATTAAAGTACCTATATGATTATCCTGTTTCTGTTGTCAACTTTTTGTATTTCGTACCTATATAGCCTTAGAACAGAAAATAGACAGGAAGGCGCATTTCTGTTAACTTCACTGTAACATCTAGGCGACGGAAACGGCCATTTTAAAAACCCATTTATGACTAATGAGGTGTGATACCGGTTTGCCAGTTGTGGGTTTTAGTTAGTTTGAGACTAATTTTGGCTGTTCTCAGACCCCAAATACCAGGACTTTGGGCATTACATTCCATCAGTAAGTATTAATATTACTTTTCACTTCGAATAGAGAGATAATTTCTCTGAACATGTCACTTGTCATACGTACTTGTACTCAACAATAGTCATGGGCATAGAAGGGAACGTATAATGGGGTTATTATTTGTAATCACACAATCTGAGGAAGCAATTTAAATTACAGACAGTGACTGAAGTCACACAAACTCACATGTAGTTATAAATCACATAGTGTAAAGTGCACTTAATAAAACTGTTGAAATTGTTTGCTGCACATGCACCCTCTCGATATGATACGCCACTGCCAAAAGGAAACAACCATCCGCCATTTTGAAAACCCATCGCGGTCGCACGGATTTCTTACAAATGCGGCTTCCTGTTATTTTATGTTCTAAGTATATAGCACAGAACAAATACCGATTCTTTTAGTCAAAAAGGCGGTTAAATCTGACAGCGTGACAGCTGATTCTAAATAACGCAACAGCGCATATCAGGGCTTGCTGCACCGCAAATTTTCATGGAGCTTAAGGGGGCAGGGGAAGAAAGACTAGCGTTAGTTACTCCAAAAATTATGTTGTAATTCAAACGCGAGGTAACTTTTACTCTGGTGCATTCCAGATCACTCTAATGTGTAATGCGAAAGCAGCTATTAGGTATCGAGCAGTGATTTTGAAGGATATAGATACAAATACAGCATTAATATATTACATATATATATATATATATATAAAACAGCACTTCAGGCCTGAAGGCCCATGGCTTGAATCCTCTTCCTCCATTCTTTTTTGTTATATGCAAGTGTTTGCCAATTTTCAATTCCATAGTTACGTAGATCTTCTTCCACAAGTTCCCACCAAGTTTTCTTAGGTCTGCCTCTTCTATTTCGTCCTCCCCACTGCAAGTTATACATTTTCTTCGTTAATTGGTCGTTTGGTAACCTTATTATATGACCGAGCCACCGTAGTCTGTTCTGATCGATTACGTTTTTTATTCCTGCGTCATTAAATAGTTCTGCCAATTCTGCGTTCGTCCTTCTTCTCCATCTACCTTCTTCTTTAACACCTTTAAATATCGTTCGGAGTATTTTCCGTTCCCATATTTCCAGTTTATTTACACACTGTTGCGTTGGTACCCAAACTTCACTAGCATATGTAACTGTTGGTCTTATGATAGATTTATAGATTTTCACCTTTGCTGCTTGTGTTAATTGTTTTTCACGAAATAAATTTCTATATTTACCGAGACACCTTGATCCTGCTGCGATTCTCCTATCTATTTCATTATAGTTATTCCCATCACTATTGATTTCAACACCTAGGTAAACCACACTATTAACCCACTCAAAATTATATGTTTTTCCACCATTTTGACTCTTCCACAATAGTGCAGCTTCCTGTTTCTGTTTTCCTAAAACTAGATATTTAGACTTGCCTTGATTAATTTCCAAACCTACATCCAGTAATTGCTTCTCTAATTTTCCCATCATTATTTTTAGTTCTTCTCTTGTCCTTGATAAGAGAACTAAATCGTCCGCATAAGCTAGACATTGATATGAGTGCTGGAATATGTTATTTTCTAATCTTATTTTGCTTTTTCTTAGAACCATCTCAAGTGAAATATTGAATAGGAAAGTTGATGTCGGATCGCCCTGCTTTAGACCCATATTACTATAAAATTCTTTAGATAGAGCTCCACCGAAACGTATTTTATTAACAGTATTTTCAACGTCATTCTCACTAGCTTTATTAATTCTTCAGGTAACCTTAGATATCTCATCGCCTCATATATTGCTGTTCTATTTAATCTGTCGTAGGCCTGCTTAAGGTCTAAGAATAAACAATGCACTTGTATCTTTTTTTCTGTCACATTTCTCCTGTATTTGTTTTATTGCAAATATATGGTCAACAACTGATTTACCACTCTTAAAACCGGCCTGATATTGGCCTATTTTTAGTTCACTTTCCTCTTGTAATCTTGTTTTGATTAAATTTGCCAACACTTTATAGATCACATTCAGCAGAGATATTGGCCTATAGTTTTCTTGCCTATGCTTACTTCCTTTTTTGTACACTGGATGAATTATTGCTAATGACCACTCAGTAGGCATGCACTTCTTTTGCCATATTTCTAAGATAAGTGAATGCACTTTTCTAGCAGACTTGCATTTGCTACTTTGAACAGTTCGATTTGAAATCCATCAGCACCGGGACTTTTATTATTTTTCATTTTTGACATTATCTCTTCTATTTCTTGCATTGTTGGTTCTCTCAACTTTCTTTCGTCTTATTGAAACCATTCCTCTCCAATCTGATTATTATTTTGGCATGTAAGGATTTTTTTAAAGTGTGCTGCCCACATTTATAAAATTTCTGCATTTTCAAATACCATCATTCCCTGGTCATTTTTAAAGTAAAGTTGTGGTTGCTGGAAACCTTGCTTTTCTTGCTTTAATATTCTGTATAATTCCTTTGTTCTTTTCTCATTAAAGTTATTTTGCAATTCCTCTACTTTCTTTTCTAACATTTCCCTTTTCTTTTTCCTACATGTTGCCTTTACTTTTCTTCTTGCTTCAATGTACCTGGCCTTTGTTATCTCGGTTTGCTTCTGAAGCATTAGCTGTCTCACTTTCTGTTTTTCTTCTATAAGCTTTTTGCACTCGGCGTCGAACAAGGCTTTATCTTTGTTCGTTTTATATTTCCTAATTTATTTGCTCCATGTTCAATTGACTTTTTAATTAAATCCCATTTCTTATCTATAGGTATATGATCATTTATGTCCTTTGTGCCTCTTTCTACTGCCTGGATATATTCTTTTCTAGTTCCTTCATCTTTTAAAGCCTCGATGTTCCATTTTTTATTTTGAGTTTGACTTTTTTGTTTATTTAGATTTGGAATTTCTTGTGTAACTTTTGCTAGTAGTAGTAGGTGGTCAGAGTTTATATCTGCGCCTCTATATGTTCGTGCGTTTTGGACCAGGCTAGAATGGATCTTCTCTATCAGTAGGTGGTCGATCTGATTTCGTGTTCTGCCGTCTGGGCTTATCCACGTAGCTTTGTGAATATTCTTCCGTCTTAACATTGTAGTTTTAACTATCAAATTATTATTTGCAGCAAAATTTATCATGTATTGTCCGTTTTTGTTAGTTGTTTCATGTAAGCTTTCTTCCCCGGCTATTTTTTTATTTCTCTCCTCCTTTCCCACTTTAGCATTCATATCACCTATTATCATTTTAAAATCAAAACTTGGGATGTTTGAGTATATTACATACGGGGTTAAAATTTGGTGGACGGTCCGGTCTATTGCATATGCGCAAAAATGTGAACATAAAAATGTAACGTTGAACATAGGGGAAGGTTGCCGGTATTGGACCACTTTTTGGTTTTCACTCATTTACAGACAGATGAACACCTTTTCTTCAAAATTGTATGTAAGAACGTTTTCCTACATGTGTTTTCTTTGTAAAGTATGAGTTAGAATATTACACGAGCCAGTTTGCTAAGAAAAAAATATTTTTTACTAAACCTTTGCACATGGTCCATTCGAGGAAACGGGTTGCCACGAATGCACCATTCGGTCTCTCAATTGGACTACCAATATTTGTACAATAAATACCATCAATTAAATCGACTATAACCTTTATTCGGCATTATTAAACGAATACAAAAAAAACGCAAACAAAGAAAATAAAGATATAACTGAACATACTTATTCATAACCCTCCAATGTTAATGGAGATAATTATATCAATTCAATAAGAGATAAGGTTGATGTTTATATAGTATAAATGAAAATCATATTGTCGTAATATTAGATTTAATGAATATTTAAATAATATACGTTTCGCTAATCGTATTAGCTTCTTCAGTATTCGATTTATAATATAATGAAAATGAAATTTGCCATGCTGAAATTAAAAAAGTCAAAAAATTAGATGAGCGAACACAATATTAACAACCACTTGTTAACTTACTTGTATATGGAAGTCATGAAGGCATTATATTACGACAAGTTATAGTTATGACACATTAAAAAGACGAAAACAAGGGAAAATAATCAACCCCACAAATTAAAATTTAAGACACGAACAAATTAAACATTTTGCATTCAAGCAATATACATGTGAGAATGCAAGGCTGTTTCTTATATGTTATCTGTAATGCGCAGAGTGCAAAATTTGGAAATGTTATTTGACATGTACAGGGTCGTATTTATTTAAAAATTATGAAATTTTACAAAGTGAAACATAGATTAGAATTTATTTTTATTTTAAGGATAAAAGCAGAACACAAATTATGAGAGAAATAATACACTTGTAAAATGTTTTTAAATTAATTAAATAGGTTATGATAAATAGAACTTAGGTTTTCAATATCAGTTTTATAATTTATAGCAGTAGGGCTTCGTTGTATTTCAATCATTTCCAAAACTAACCGTTTCTTTAAGTTACTCTCTTTATGTAAAATTTTTGGTGTATTGAAATTAAATTTGTGGTGATTTTCAGTGGCATGATCAGTTAAAGCAGTTTTTTTGTTTGAGGGGCATATATTATTGATTTTTATAGAATATTTATGTTCTGTTTTTTAGTAATTGTTTCGTCTGTCCAATGTAAGTGGATGGGCAATTGTTGCAGTTAATTTGATAAACAAGATTGGATTGCATATTAGTTTCGATTGGATTGCATATTAATTTCAGTTTTGTCTTTTAAATTGGTAAAAAACATATTGCCAAAAGTGTTGTAATTTTTAAAAGCGGTATTTATATTATATTTTTTCAATTCTGTTTTAATTTTTTCAGATAGTTCAGGAATATAATTTATAGATATGTATTTATTCTGAGGTGATGTATCAGTGATATTGAAATCATTGCCAAAACAATTAGGTTGTAGGTGTATTGAAAGGTTAATTTTCTTTTTGTTATTAATACTATTAATACGGTTTTTAATTTGTTTATTAATAAAATTAGTAGGGTAATCATTAATAGTTAGCATATGTGTGATGATTTCTATTTTTTTTGTGTGGAATTGTTTGGAGAATAATTTTATAGCTCTTTCAACTAAACAATTTATGACACTTTTTTTATATTTAATGGTAGTGTTAGAGTTGAAGTTTAAATATCTGTTAGTTTTAATGTCTTTGCGGAACCAGTTAGTTAGGATGTTCCCATTAGTTTTTCGGAGTAAAGTTAAATCTAGAAAGTTTATTGAAGCCTTATTATTTTCATTTTCGAGAGTGAATTGAAGTCTAGGGTGTACATTATTAAAAAGTTGAAGAAATAATTGTTTGTTTACAGAGTCAGAGGCCATTATGATATCATCTATATATCTTAAATAAAGAGAATAATTGGAATTATGTTAAGAATTTTTGTTTCAATATCTTCTAATACCAGATTTACTATATAAAAATCAAGCTTATCTCTTATTGCATTGATATAATTATCTCCATTAACATTTCAAATTTTTCAAATTTTTATCAATTTACCTAATTTTTAAACATAACCCTCCAACTTCAGACAAGAAGGACAAAATTAAAATTTTCTGAGGGGGCTCACTTTACCACAAACAGCGTGTACCCATTTTGAGCAATTTTGACATTGGATCATATCCAACTGTTCTTGTCTTTTACACAAAATGCAATACCATGCTTCGTCAGAGTTTTTACTAGTAGTTTTATTTATCCCGGAAGTGGATGGCATATCTGTGCATGAGCTTCCCAAACTCAGATTTCTCTTTCCTGTTTTGCCTCGTTTTAATTGTTTTTTTGTCTCCAGCTCATCTTTATATGAGCTTGCAGTTAAAACTCAGGCTTTCTGTGCCCCTTTTGATACTCTCTTTCCTTTTTTTGCTTTAGGTTGGGGTATTGGAGATAAATCAGCAACTGGTATAGGTAGCTTACTTGGGGATGGTAAACTTGTAATATTTGCTAAATAAAACAAAAACCTGTAAAATACACAATGACAATAATACCTAATTAGTACCTCCATCTGGAACAGCATTTGTTTCATTCGTTACGTCCATGGAAATGGGTTCCATTTGCAGATTATCTGCGGCAGCATATTCGTGATCTCCAAACACGTTTCGGTTTACTGGCCATATTCCTGTGTTTTTAATATCACGTGCCGCATTTTCGATTGTTGCAGCACGCTGGTAAGCAGGGGTAAATATCTGAGCTACTTGAAAAAGTGATATTGTTAAATTGGATAAGTTCGTAAATATTTTTGAATTTCTTGAATGTAAAATGTCTCAAGTGGTTTAAAAAATGAAACATCAAGTGGCTGTAATTTATGCGTTGTGGACCAGGTAGTTGCAGCATAACTATCCCATGGTCCCGAGCAAGCTCCAAGGCGTGTAAGTTCTTACTGTGCGTAGTGTGTCCATCCAAACACAGTAAAACTTTTCTGTCCTTGGTGGGGTGAACTGTTTGAATAAAGAATTCCAACCATTTTACGAATAAACCAGAATCAATATATCCACTTTCTGAAATTTCTATTAAACTTCCTTCTGGTGCCCCTATTTTTAATTCAGGTGCCATCCTGCCCCTTTTAAAGATCATCATGGGTGGAATGTATTGGCCTGCTGCACTGCAGCAACAAACAGCTGTAGTGTTGACCCCTCGTTCTCCGCTTGCTATACCTATATTTGAAAAAGAACATCGGTAACCAACTTGAAATGAATTAAAACAAAAAGTTGAATCAACAAAAAATAAAACACGCATCTATCCAAACAGAAAACGCAACCACAGTGTTACTTAACTTCTGACGTACCTGAAACTCGTTTTTTCCCTTTGGAGGCAACAACTTTTTGACATCGCTTTTGAACTGTCGAAAAGCCGCTTTCATCGACATTAAATATTCGTGTACCGTCTAGTTTGTTTTCGTCACATATTTTTTTCTAGCAAATTAAAGAACTCTTGTGCATTTTCACGATTAAAGCCTTTTGCTCTGGCAATAGACGTGTTTTCGGGTTGCCTTAGGGACAAGTCTGGATTCCTCTTCACAAAGTTGTAGTACCACTTTTTTCCAGCACTCGCCTTTTCTTTATTAAATTTATCTGGTAAACCATTTTTTTCGGCAATTTCAAGCGCAAGTTTTCTTACGTCCATTGTTGTCAAGCCAAACATCATTTCTTCTAATTTTAATAAATGAGTTTTTATTTCGGCTTCTGTATCGCTTCAAAACGTGGTAACACTCCCATGAAATTTTACAGATTCTTTAGCGATTTTATCTTTACTTCCTTTGACAATAAAGGAAGTATTGGATTCACCCCAAAAATTCGAAATTGAGTTTTCAACAGATGTTCACGTCCCCTGAACCCAAAAACCATATTTTTTTTCATTGGTCTGTCTGTCTGTGTGTCTGTCTGTCTGTCTGTGAACAGAATATCTCAAAAACGAAAAGAGGTATGGCATTGAAACTTTATATATAAGTTGTGTGTACTATGTAGATACGACAGCAAGCTTTTGAAGAAAATCGCATAACCAGAAGTAGATGTTTACTCTTGTGATTTGTCAGTTTTTTTCGATTTTTTCAAAAACGGCTCTAACGATTTTTTTCAAACTTCGCATTTTTATTACATTTTTATTGTGCATTGAAGTGAGATAGGTGATTTTCCAGTTCAATGCTTCTAAAATGGGTTTCTTTTGTTTTTTTTCCAATTATTTTTATTAACTCCTATTTTAAATAGAACACCCGGTATATTATTACACTTTTGAAATCAGCTTAAAATTCTAGAGAAAATTTCTCTTCACCTAACACTCTATTTTGTACCGTTTTTGTAGAATTTGTAATTTTTGAAAATGTTTTACAAATGCTTAAAAATTTAAAATCAAAGTTTTGGCTAATTATAAGATCACTGTAAAAGGAAGTTGTGTGCGTGTATCACACCAGATTTTTTTACTCCAAATGTCTTTTTAAAGTGGCTTTGGGCACGTGGTAAGTTTTAGCGCAAGCATTTAAACCGAGTTCGTCCTTTCGAAAAGAATTTATTGCCAAATTTAGTTCCTCACTTGTCCATTTGCAATATTTCGTTTTTGGCATCCTAAAAGAACGAACACTTTACTTAATTTAGTGTTTCCTCGATTGGACCGGTCCAAATTGAAGAAACAACACGAGGTCCAATCCGAGAAACTTGCACGTTTTCTAACCTAAATTGCATCATGTGTCGAAAAAGCATAATAACCATGCAAATTAATATTTAAAAAGTTACCTAAAGCATAAATCTAATTAAAAACGTGGGTAGTTTCAAGAATTACTTACTTGCTGCTTTGATATCTCCTTAGGTAAGTTACGGATAAATTACAGTAAAAACACCTGTACACTAAATCGCGCGGGAGAGTCGAATGACTCAATGCACAAACGAAAACTTTGGTAATATGTCAGAAGTTACAGCGACAGATCCATCTATAGGTGTTTGACCGAATTAAAATCTTTGTTAGACTCTGTCACTGTTGTGGTCCAATCGAGGAGCCAGTTCAATCCCGGCAACCTTCCCCTACTCTCTTCTCGTATGTTTTCTCTAAAACAATCATCAAGACCTAACAACTAACCTAAACCAGAACCACCGCCGAGGGCGCAACAACATTGCTTTAAACATTACGAGACGATAGCGGCACTCACAATATTTTGACGTACGCTGATCGAACTATAAACCTTATTCCACTCGCAGCGCATGCGCAATAGACCGGACCGTGCACCAAATTTCACCCTACATACGGTTATGTGCCAAGATGTGTAACATCCCTTTTTCATGGTAGCTTCTTCTGTAATACAGCACACCAATATACTCTATCCTTGTTGCTATTGCGAACACAGCACTCTAGATATAGAACACAACTTGCTTGTTTTTGTTTTTCAAAAACGTACGTTTTTCATTATTGTACCTTGTTATGAATGACACATGAAATGTCAAACTCAAATATGTAAACTCAAATACTTATTGTGGCAAAAAAACCGGAGTGCATTTTACGTTTTCTACATCAAGTTATTATATTGCATGCAGTGATTTCTTCAAAATTGCGAGGAACCACATTCGTCATTTGTTGTGAAAAACACTACTGGCAAAATTATAGTCATGGTACTGAAGTGTATCGTGTGTGGTGCCGCACATAAAAAACGATAAATCTAAGCTCAAAATTATCATCTAAATCAAAATGTATATTAAATTTTGTGGACAATCTGCATTTCTTCTTACTGTAAACGTCGTAACATATTCAAATTACATATTTCATTTCATTCTTGAGATGCATTGCCTACCACAGGTAGCGCAAGCATAAGTAGTATTAAAAAAGCGATAGAAATTCTAATATGCATAACCCTTATGAAAACTAGTTCTAACGTATTGGTTATAACGTATTTGTTTGAAATTAATTGAAAATACATGATTCCTTACTGTCACTTTGACATTTCTATCGTGACATATAACATCTTGACAATTTAAATTTTGGTGCTTTTGCTTCAGGATTGGCAGAGCAATTGAAACAAAGATAAATACACATACATTCTTTTGCTTGAGAAAGAAATGGCACCAAAAAAGTATGTCTTGGGTATGTTGGCACATTAGGTGAACCCGATGCCGGAAATAGGTCCGCAGGAAAAAGTTCCGCGGAAAATGTTCCGCCGGAAAAAGTGCCGTAGGGAAATAAATCCGCAGGAAAAAGTTCCGCAGAAAAGCGATGCTTTGGTGTTTTGTCCATGTTACATGATTAATAAGTACCATACCATAGGGTACAAATGCATATGATAAAAATGGAAAAATTTGCTGGGCTCTTATGTATATTATAATTACATTTATAGTATTTTAAATTACTACAGTGACTATATAATCACAGTGTGGCCATATAATTTTTGACTGGTACTTTGTTATCCAATATCAAAATACGATTTTGCGGAAAACCATGATGATGTAATAAAAAAATAGAATTTTTTAACGGTGTAAGCGACATTTGATAACAAAATAGTAATTTACGATACTAGTGCGTAAAGCTACTCTTTAGGCACGAGTGGGGTAGAGTTAAAACGCGAGTGAGCGAGCGTTTTAAGCCCCGCGAGTGACTAAAGATGCTTTACGCATGTGTATCGTACAATATTTTATCTACGATAGAAACTAGAAAACACGGTAAATATGAAAAAAAATTAAATGTATATTAGGATTACCAGGAACCGGTCGTAATTTTGAGTATTTTAAAAATTTTTTCTACTCCTTTATTAGTAAATTGCTCATTAAGCACTGCTTACTTGATTAGTAAATTCGTTGTTACAAACAGTGTTACGTAATGATAATGACTAACACGTAATTTTTTTTATTACGTTACAGTTAGCTTCTGTTGTTTGTACGAAGCGGTGTAGGGATGTGACTGCAGCCTCCTAATTTTTAAGATGGTGTGACAGATGATTTGACAGTTAATAAAATATTTCTTTTTCGTTTAACGAAATGAGTGTGATCGTAGAAAAAGTATAGTACGCAACTCGAGCTATAGAGCAATTACACGCTCGTGGAATTACACACGCGCCGCTACGCGGCTTGTGCGTAACTTTTCCAACTCGCGTGTAATATGCTTCCTACAGCTCTCGTTGTGTAATATACTATTAAAACACGTTGCTACTCATAATAGTCCAGTAAAGTTAAACATGAAAAGGGGGTCGTGCTTGCAAAAGGTCCGGTCGTTCTGAATTTTTTATATGTTGTTAGGACCTAAACCAATATTGAAAAACCAGATTTGCAATTTCCAAAGTGCTGTGCGAGCGGCGGTGTACCCAAAAAACCATGAAATTTTCGGACTTTTTTCAGTTTTTGCTCAATATCTCAGTGAAGAAAAAGTCTGACCGGTATAGTCACTCTACATACTTTTAAAGTATACTAAATTTTCTACAATTTGAGACCAGGGCAAGCTCTATACAGCCATTTGTTCCCAAGATACAGTTCTTCGAAAATAGGTAATTTTTCCAAAAAGTGATTTTTTTTCGAAATGGTCACCTATTTTGTGAAATATCTTCTAAAATACGCATACCACGTCAAATATATGAAATTAAGTTATAGTAAATTTAATTAGCTTTTATTTGAGACCAGACTGGTACCTGTAGGCCCAGCGGTTCTCTCAAAAACGGCAGATAACCAAAAACAGTCATAAGTGGTCTCAAAAACTGTGGCTGCAGAACAGGGCCAAACTGTGACGCTGGTATGTGCTATGCGTGCAATGGGGCACTACATACCTCCTTTCTTCGTTTTCGCGCGAAAGAGATTCAATCGTATTCTCATAAAAGGTGGTCCAGTTGGATGCGAAATGGCCATCACCGATTTTAAAAAGTACACCAACGCAACCGAAGACAACCCGATCTTACTGACTCTCGACAATCATATTTCGCATACGAGTCTTGAGCCTATTACCTACGCAAAATCGCACCATATTCATTTGCTCACCCTACCTCCCCATAGTAGTCATAAAACTCAGCCACTGGACAGGGTTTTTTTCAAACCATTCAAGGCTTATTACGACGCCGCGCTGGACTCCTGGAACTATTCCCATCCAGGTCAAACATTCAGCATTTTTTATGTTGCTGAGGCTGCAAAATTTGCCTTTGAAAAGGCGCTTACAGTCGAAACTGCCACTAAAGGCTTCAAAGTTAGTGGGATTTACCCATTTGACCGACACGTGTTCAGTGATGCTGATTTTCTACCCTCTGAGGTGACTGACCAAGACCTCCTTCAAGAGGAAGATGAGGAAGAAATTGACCAAAATGGCAGGTTAATCCAATTTGATAAAACAGTGAATGACCGTAATGAGACAAACCCCGAAGACATTTCCAGACCTATCTCAAACTCTGCTGATATTATCATCAATAACCAACCTCCTGCTTCCTGCTCCAGTTCTGCTGTTCAACCTTCAACTTCGACCTTAACTCCAGCCTGCTCCAGTTACGCAGCTCAACCCTCGACTTCGACCTCAACCCCACCCAGGGAAAACCATCCGTCCATCCATCTGACTACAGTGACAACGCCAGCAGATATCATTCCTCTTCCAAAGATTACAATTAGTAGGAAACGTTCAGGCAAAGGTTTGAGGTCAGTGGTGCTCACCTCCACACCTCGCAAAAAATTGAGAAAAGAAGAAGTAGCTGAAAAAAAAAGAAGCTGAAAAGGAAAAACGTTCGCACGAACGATTGAAAAGGAAAGTCTTATTCCACACTAAAACCATGCCAGCTACAAAGAAAGGAAATAACAAGTCAGCGTCTGTTTCTTCCAGATCTTCTGAGTCGGATGAAGAAATGTCAGTCCATAACAGCAGCTCCGACATTGATGGCTTGTTTTCTGATGAGGAAAATGATACAATTTCTGATGAAGACGAGGTTTCACTTGCAATTGAGTCGAATGATTTCGCAATTGTTAAGGTTCATGGTAAAACAAAAGATGCTTTCAGGCTATACGTCGCCAAAATTATTTTTGTTCAAAAAGACGGGTATAATGGGGTGTTTTTTAAAAGAGTTCACCCAACGAACAAGTTTTCAGAAACCCCTGAAGAAGCGTTCATCGATAAAAAATATGTGGTTCTGAAGTTATCAAAACCGATTGAGGGCAATACTGCGCGATTTCAAAGTATGATCAGTTTCCAAAATGATTTGTCTAATTATACTCTCTATTGAAGTTAAGTAATTTTTATATTGCTGACGCCTTTTCATATGTTTTTTTTGCGTTCCTTTCCTTTCATTTAAGTAAGTTTAAGTAATATTTTTCTTATGAATCTTACCTACTTTAGATAAATTATTTCGTTGTGATTTAACTATTATGCGTACATTTCTTCCTATTTTTTGTCAAAGCCAGCACTAAATAAAGAAGCATCTTAATTTTTTCAAGAATAAAAAGTTTTTGAGCGTTCCTGGTGTGTTTTTCTTTAAAATATTCTAGTTTTCCATTATTGAGAGAGAACCGCTGGGCCTACAGGTACCAGTCTGGTCTCAAATGAAAGCTAATTAAATTTACTATAACTTCATTTCATATATTTGACGTGGGATGCGTATTTTAGAAGATATTTCACAAACTAGGTGACCATTTCAAAAAAAATTCACTTTTTGGAAAAAATTGCCTATTTTCGAAGAACTGTATCTTGGGAACCAATGGCTGTATAGAGCTCGCCCTGGTCTCAAATTGTAGCAAATTTAGTATACTTTAAAAGTATGTAGAGTGACTATACCGGTCAGACCCTTCCTTCACTGAGATATTGAGCAAAAACTGAAAACAGTCCGAAAATTTCATGGTTTTTTGGGTACACCGCCGCTCGCACAGCACTTTGGAAATTGCAAATCTGGTTTTTTAATATTGGTTTAGGTCCTAACAACATATAAAAAATTCAGAACGACCGGACCTTTTGCAAGCACGGATGTACATCTTGACTGGACTATAACGTACCTAATGAAATCTTTTACATACGTTACTACTGACGACGTAAACTAATGAAAACATGTTATTAACCAGACGTTTTACAAACTTAAAACTGCCAACTAAAAGGCAATTTTACACACTGTCGTAGATAAAATTACTAAAGTCAAAATAAAATTTTACAATTCATTTGCTGAAGTGAAAGAAAGTTATTCAAAATGATTAATCTCTCAAATACAATAAAATAACAAAAAGAGGTTTAAATGTTGAAGAAATATGGGTCATAAGGTGTTTCATCAATTTATTACAATTAATGGAAATTGGAAAGTTCAAATCCAAAACGCAAATGATATAACATCATTTGTATAGAAATCTTCTCGGTAATTTAATGTGCTTTATTAACATCTAAATTATATTAAATAGATACATGGACTAAACTCCAATCTAGCCCACTGGTGCTTAGGCGCATGCGCTTGATAATGTGATTCTCAGTTTGTCGGAGGTTCTACAAATGTTCAGACAATGGAGGCACAACACGAGAGTTTATTGCCAGACCCAATTTTGGCTGCCATCAAGGTGCTAATTTAGGTTAGCTGCAGTTTAAGAGGTATATAATTAGTAAAAAAATGCCTGTGTATCACCATAAAACAAGCAGTTAGTCCAATCGTCGACAATAATATTGAATTTGAATTTCCCAATGAGTATTTCTCTTATTTATAGCTTAAAATCCAGTTTCGCCACTGGCATAACAGTTCCTCTAATTTCATATTCCGGAAATGTCAAAATGTACCAGTGGGCTATACTGGAGTTTTCCCGACATTAACTACCTGACATACATGTTCAACCTGGAATTGCAAATGTACACCGCAATAATCTATTGAACAGTTACTTACGAATATTTAAGCAATATAAAACTTACAAGAAAATATTTATTTCTCTGTTAAATGTTCTGGATTGTTTGTTGTTAATACTGTTTTGATTATCGTAAATAACTAATTTGTGAAAAACGTCAAAATATGGTTCTTTTCCGTATAAACAAACTATAATTTGGAAAACTCATGGCCGCGGGAATACTAATGGCGGATTTCATCACGTGATACGTCCACTCAAACTTTTGACAAGTTATAAAATGCCAATGTCTTATTTTGACATTAGTAACCTTTTGGGGTGAAATTCGGTGCACGGTCCGGTCTATTTCGCATCCGCTGCGAGCGAAGTAAGTTTATAGTTCGATCAGCGTGTATGTCAAAATGTTGTGGGTGCCGCTTGCCGCTATCAATGTTTAAAGCAATGCGTTGCGCTCTCGGCGGTGGTCCAGGTTAATGGTTTATGTTAGTTGTTAGGTCTTGATAATTTTTTTAGAGAAAAAATACGAGAGAGAGTTTGTTCAACGTAATGCGTTGCGCTCTCGGCGGTGGTCTAGGTTAATGGTTTATGTTAGTTGTTAGGTCTTGATAATTTTTTTAGAGAAAAAATACGAGAGAGAGTTTGTTCAACGCAATGCGTTGCGCTCTCGGCGGTGGTCTAGATTAATGGTTTATGTTAGTTGTTAGGTCTTGATAATTTTTTTAGAGAAAAAATACGAGAGAGAGTTTGTTCAACGCAATGCGTTGCGCTCTCGGCGGTGGTCTAGGTTAATGGTTTATGTTAGTTGTTAGGTCTTGATAATTTTTTTAGAGAAAAAATACGAGAGAGAGTTTGTTCAACGCAATGCGTTGCGCTCGCGGCGGTGGTCCAGGTTAATGGTTTATGTTAGTTGTTAGGTCTTGATAATTTTTTTAGAGAAAAAATACGAGAGAGAGTTTGTTCAACGCAATGCGTTGCGCTCTCGGCGGTGGTCCAGGTTAATGGTTTATGTTAGTTGTTAGGTCTTGATAATTTTATTAGAGAAAAAATACGGGAGAGAGTTTGTTCAACGCAATGCGTTGCGCTCTCGGCGGTGGTCCAGGTTAATGGTTTATGTTAGTTGTTAGGTCTTGATAATTTTTTTTAGAGAAAAAATACGAGAGAGAGTTTGTTCAACGTTACATTTTTATGTTCACTGTTATTTTTGCGCATGCGCACTAGACCGGACCGTGCACCGAATCTTTACCACTTTTTGTAACTGTGATTATAGTGCAGGTTAAGTCTTACGTCAGTGTGTGTCAAACAACAAACAAACCCTAACCTTTTAATCTTGAATTTGACAGAGACTGACAATAGACTTCAATACTGCCAGACGTATAACACATATCAAGGCCTGTTCAGAATCATTTTTTTTTTATCTCATGATATAATCTGTAGTGTAAGTTGCCTTTTTTATGAATAAAACATTATGTATGAAATCGACATTATATTATTATTTCTTATTTAACTTTTCCACGGCCGTGGGTGTTCACGCGTAACTTTTTCCTGCGAAACTTTTTCCTGCGGATTTATTTCCCGGCGGCACTTTTTCCGGCGGAACATTTTCCGGTGGAACTTTTTCCGGCGGAACTTTTTCCGGGATTCAGGTGAACCTTGTGGTTGTAGTATCTATATCCTTCAAAATCACTGGTATCGAGAGATAAAAAAAACTGATCCTCAGCGGGTTGTGAAATTTAAACGTATGAATAATGTGTTGGTGGCACTGTAAGTCTATGTCAAATTCGAGGTTAGCAGGTTAGGTTTTGCGTCAGTCTGTGTCAAAACTGACGGAAAACCTAACCTGCTAACCTCGTTTATTTGTTTTTGAAAAGGCGTCACAACATGTTGGAATACCTAATTACTAAAGAGCGGATTCTTAGGCAAATGCCTTTTGTAGATTTAGCTTTAATCTTAGGGAAATTAATAATTAAGCGCGAATCAAACATTTTCAGGTCTATTGACATGTATTTTATTTTGCCTATAATGCCTATTTCATTAGTTTACTGCTTTACCGCCTAAAATGTGCCTAATTTAAGAAAAAATAGAAAATTAGCTAGTGCTGTCTACATTACTTCGAATTTTAAAGTTTTAGCTGACAGTATCACTAATAATTATGTAGATTTAGACCACAAGTGTTAGAAGTGCAACTTTTTTTCACAAGTATGGAGGGTTATTAAACGAGGCGAGATTCTTTAAAATTTCATTAAATATTTTGGTCATTTTCTGTGTTGTGAAATTTCTTCAAGTGTTTATTCAAACTATATTTATCACCCATTAACTTGAAACATATGCTACATTCAAGTTTTAATCGTTTATTATTACTTGATGTGTCTACTGTGCTCTCTTTGTCGTGAAATTTTCGTAAATGAGTATACAAATTTTTCTTTTCAGTAAACACACTTTTACATTCAGTGCACTTTATAATAGTATCTGAAGAACTCATGTTTATTTGAAATAGAACTTATTGGAATTGAATTGAAGTTGTAAAATGTTACGTTAGAAGCTTGAACAAAGAGCAATTACGTATCGTGGTCGCAGTGGTTGACGAAAGGTGACGAAACTGGACGAAATACAAGACTCTAATGCGCATGTTCCGTGCAGCCGGGCTATTACTGTCGCGAGACACTCGTCTTTATCCAGCTACAAAAATTTTCCATATTGATGGAAATTCGTGATAGGAGCAATTTTTCTTATCCTTATTCCCACACGAAGGAAAAAACAAGACATTTTCAAAAATGTTTTAACCAAACACAAGTTTTCAAATTTGAAACGTCAAATTGTGTCAAGTAGCGCCAATGGGCAAAACAGGTTAGCTGGCAGGCTTTGTATATGTACGCAGGCGACGAAATTTAGTTACCTAGAAATTCCAGTCGAACCACCTTTATATCTTACACCGTGCTCTACATGGACCCTGGCTGGCTGGGACCTCAACACCGAAACGTAAAAGAGGCTAGAGATAATCAAATTCACTGATCAATTTATCTTTATATAAATAAAATAAAATACAATATAATAAAATAAAAGTGTGCAAGGTCTCCTATTCCCCTATTCCTTCTATTTTTGCAACCGCCCCCCTCGTCTATGCCACACTTTCTTCTTTTTACGATACTTTCGGCGCGCTTTTCTGGCTTGCGTGACGTACGGTTGCCTGTCATCCGCTCCCATATGCCGCCAGATCTCGGCGGCTTCCTTCGACATTTAAGGTATCGTTTTACCCAATTGCATAGGGCGGTATTCCCTCAAGAAATTTAAAAAGGGGTTTCTTGTTAAACGCCTCCTTTTGCAGACCATGACCATACCAGGAATTGGACAGTGTAAAAAAAATGTAAGACAAAAGTTTGTTTACTCATAGGCAACTTCTGTCGACATGGAAATGACTACTATTCAATAGTTATTTTCCCGATAGGAGGCCCTGTTAGGGCATGGCTAACTAAAATTTATATGGCAAAGCTATCACGGCTATTCCATAAGTGTCACTTTCATTGTTGTAAAATGTTCTTATGACAATCGCTAACGCGTCTAAAGTTACTAGATATTGCTATGGTATATAGAGGCCATGTATTACATTAAATACGGTTATTTATTTACATGAATCTAAAATGAAAAGTTCAATACAGTAATTATACTGAAATGATAAAATGTGGAAAATTGTGTTAATGATTGCTTATTTAAATGAATAATAATTGAAACTCAAAGATTCAAAGTACATTTTAACAGAAAGTTATTACATAATGAGTACTACTTGATGATGGTAACAAGAATCAACAATAAATACAAAGTTGAATGTTGCATATGACAGAATAAAATTCTATTTGTAACAATTTCTAAAGTGAGCACCATTCAAATTTATTTATAACATGTAGCAGGCAGGAATAATGGTAGTCTAAGATAGCAATAAAAATTGGATTTTTATTAAAATAACAACTTTGAAAACAAGCTGTAAAAAAATTGTGTTTTGGTAAAATAAACCAGAAATTTGCCCTTAATTTATTTCAATTAAAATACAATATAATAAAAGGGTTTACTAACCCACATAACCAAAAGTATGTAAAAGATAACCAAAAGTTAACCTCTCAATAAACATGAAGTTACCATTAGTTAGCCAGAAGTTGTACTGTGGGTTAACTATGTCACAAATTATGTAACTATAGAGCAACTATAAGGCGTCCTCGAGGTCGTTTAAAAGTTCACCATAAAAAGTAATTCAAAAGATAACTTGAAAATATATCTTTCGGGTAACCTCGTTAACCTACCCAAAAGTTAACTTTGAAAGTTGCCTTTTGGTCACCTCCTCAACTAACCCAAAATTAACTTTAAACGATTTGTTTTATTTACCTTCTCACTAACCCAAAAGTTAACTTTAAAATAAGTCAAGCTATCCATTTATATTGCCAAAAAGATTAAAATGGGGCAAGCCTAAGTGATATCCAAAGAATTCCTTCAAATGTGTAATTAAGATTAACCAAAAGTGCTGCTCTTTGACTTTTACATATTAATGGCACTTTAAAACCTGATGTACTGCTTCTTCATCGCATATTTTTATTACATTGGCAATTATTTCAGTCAGGCTACTGAATGGTTTTCCCATGTCCATTCATTGCTTTGAGTCTGCGCCACTGCACAACTTATCTCAAACTCAGCACGTGTGCAACTGCATCAACACAGTGATGGTAACCTTTAAAAATAAAATTCCCTCTAATTTTTTCAAAGTTTTCCTACATTTCCCCTACAGAGTTTTAAAATTTCCCGTTACAATTCAGAATGTAAAATTGATAGCATATACAGATTGGTGGCAGAAAATGTGAACATAGGTAATCAAATGTAGTAGAATACAGTTTATGGGCTTTGTATGCGTTAGACAGAAATAGACTATTATGCGATTGACATCTAGTATCACTAGAATCAAGGTGTTTTGTTTTTAAAAACACTGAATCCTAGGATTTTAAATCATATATGTCTATTTCTGTCTAACTCATACAAACTATATTCTAACTCATTTGTTTGCCTATGTTCACAATATCTACCACTAATCTGCATGTCATTATGTGTCGCACAGATTGTTGTTGGAGGGTAGGTGATTGGAGTAAATAAATTTAAGAAATAATGAACAATTATTTAATATTCTTTCAAACAAGATCATAAAACAAATAATACTCTCGTAATAAACCAAATGAACATAAATCACAAACTAAATATCTATTATAGGTAAACTACCAAGTATCTTATGTATAACTAATAATATACAGTGACCGCCAAAAAGTCGGCGTAATATGGGTAAATTTTTGATTTAAAAACAAAACTTTACGTCAACAATTTGTACTTGCCTATTTACCTATTTACTACCTATCATATATACCGAGTGATTTTTACATGTTTAGAAAGTGGAGTTTTTCGAAATTGTCAAAATTCAAAAAGTGCCATTTTTCTGAAATTAAGTAAGATTGCAATGAGGTTTTTTAGTGTGTTATTTTTAGCTAACTGAACAACCTCATGGCCAGAAAACACCTATTTTTTAACTTTAGCTAAAAATTTATTTTTAAACTTTTTTAATATTTTTGAAAATTTCACATACCAAGACTCAATATTAACATTCAAATTTTTTTATGTGAAGACTGTAAAGATTTATAATAAGAAAAAATAATATAAAATGTTAATTACTCCTTTAGATTTTTTATCATTTACCGAAAAGTAGTGTTTGCATAATTTTTACGTTTTTTTATGCAAGGCGCTTTTCAGGAGAAATATTTTTCAATTCTAATTAGTATCTATTTAAATGGCTTCTAGAAATTCTAATGTAGTCCTGTTAATAAATTACTGTTACAAAAATCCTGTAAATCTTCTTTTACACTTGTCTAAATGAAGATATTTTTTTTATCCAATTTACATGTTCTAAAAGTAAAGTAGTGGATACATTCGTTAAAAATTCAAGGAATAACTTTTAGAAAAAACACTGGGACCCGTCGATATTCATTTTTATTTGTGCATTTTTTCAAATAAAATGCATTCATACAGGGTGACCCGCATAGGAGGTATGACGTCATCGATGTTTGTTTAAGACACCCGGTAGTTTGGTAAGTTGGGTGTGCACCTATGCAGTTGGAAGCGAGTAACCAGACTATTGTCATTCCACTTACACAGCAAGACGTTCTTTGTGCTGTCATACTGTATTTCAAAGTGACCTCGTGCCGACTTTTTCGTTACATCATTTAGTGGACATTTCTCAATTCTATTCGATCTTACAGTTCCAACATATCCTATGCCCCTAGCAGTCAATTGGTCTATCAGATTTAGGGAAGTAAAATAATTGTCGGCGTATATAACCTGTGGAATGTACTCGTCAACCGATACTTGAGGGATTTCATCAGCAAACTGCAAAATTATGCTACTGCCTAGTCCAAATTCTTCTCTATATTTGTTTTTTGACCCTTGGCGCCTTGATAAATTTGAAAATCAATAAGATATTCATATTTTAAATTCCAGCACCAACTCTTATAGCCAAAACGTATTGGCTTTCCTTTCATATGTTGTTTCTTCCAATGTCGTCCATAATACGGAATCATGGCCTCGTCTATACTAGATTCTGTTTCCCATATGGTATACTCATAAAATGATTCCCTTAGCATTTCAATGTAGGGTAGAAGTTTGTATGTTTTGTCATTTTGATCAATATTTTGATTGTCATTGAAGTGAAGGAATCTCATCAGAGTTTCAATCTGTTACGGCGCATAGCATTTGAAATCATAATGTTTTTAACATCATCCGCTTCCTCCCAAAACATACGTCTTATGGAGTTAACATTGTATCCGCTAACCAATAAAATACCAATAAAGACTTTCAGTTCATCCACACCGAATTCTAGTCGGACGCCTTTTTGAAGAGCATACCGAACTGTTTCTTTTACAATATGGGTTAAAAGTTTATCACTGAAGAAGAGTTCAAATATTTGAAGTGGGGTAAGCGGACGCGAATAAAATGATGGCAAAACATTTCTCCAATTAGAATTTTTTTCTTTTAGAGTGGTACTTAGCGAATTATCTATCGGTAAGTCAGTATTGATCCATTTTCTAGAAGCCTTTGTCAATTTTTTGGATGATATTTGTTGAAGTTTTTTAACACTATTTGCTCTGGAATTCGAATTAGAGTCGTTGAATTTTTCTGTTAATACTTCGATAGCTGCTGGATCATATAAGGCTTCAATATTTTCTTCAACGATATTTATATTGCCCTCATCAACTCTAATATCGTCTGCTTCATCAAAAATATCAAAAACTGCTTCTGCTTCCGATTGTAGCTGGGCGCTGCTCAAGTTGTCGAAGGACCCACCAAAATCTTCATCACCGCTATCTTCATCGGTTAATTCATGGGAATCAGGAGGAGCTAAATAAACTCGAGCACTACTAGCTGACTCCTTGATATTTGATTCCTCAAGCATTGACATTATTCTGTGGGTTCTGGAAGTATATATTGTATTTTGCTTCATCGTAGGTTGAGTTGAGCTCCGAAGGGAGCTTGAAGAACAAGGCAATTGGTCCATTTTGATGTTAGTTTTTGATCCTGAAAGTAAGAAGTAAAAACTGCTGTGCAATAAACAATTTTTTGCAACTGACCGCAATAAAAATTAACTAATAATAATACCAGTCAATTAATACGTATATGCCCGGTGTTGCGAAAACGCAACGACAAAAAATAAACGTACGTAGAAGTCACAAATAAAAAAATTTGGAACTCACCTTGTGCACACACCACAAATGGTATCTCCAAACACTAATTCCACACAAAAAATTAATATTATTCACAAAAGTCGCGATATTTTGGCTTTTATGTATCTAAAAACACCTGCAATCCTGCCGTCAACTCGAAGCACATGTTTGATAGCCTTATTCTGAATGCGCATGTCCTATTTCAGTTCGTAAATGTGTTGAAGCCAGTAGAGGTAACTGTAAATAAACAGATTTCGTCGGTTTTAAATTCATTTATTTTGTTCGTTGTCCAGTAGATGTCATTAAGTCAACCACTTACACCTGTTGCGCAAACGCAACACTGGGCACTAATGGGTTAAATTTAGTATTTTTCAATTTAAATTTTTTTTTTATTTTTGGTATATGTAGGTATACTCAAAAAAAGCTTAGTGGAAGTAAAAAATTCAAATTTCGTAAAAAACGGAGGGGTTGCCATTAAAAAAACATGACGTCATACCTCCTACGCGGGTCACCCTGTATGTATAGATATTATTCGACAAAATAAAAATCGACGGGTCCAAGCGTTTTTCCAACAGTTATTCCTTGAATTTGTAACGAATTTATCCACTACTTTACGAAAGCACTGTATAATATATTTCAGCGCTACAGGTCGTGCTTCTAATCACCTGAGCATTCATAAGGTACAAAGTGTTAGAATCACATTCATATTTGGTACAGTAAATATTTCGACTTTTTAAGAAACTCCGTATAATGCAGATGGAATTTAAAACTTCATGAGAAAGTTTATTTCTCTTTTTTGTTCTAATATTAGATATATCAGAAAAGATGTTTCGGCATCTGCGTTTGCATGTGGCAAAGTCAAACATTTACTACTTAAAACACTTAAACTTGGTAATACTGATGTATTCAAAGTTATTCAATTCTGATATACCTATCGTACCAAAATTCTTCAAGAGTTTTTTTCAAATAAATGTAGCGCTGTAATTCAACAAATTGAAAAGGCATACCTCGCCATTCTGAAGTTATTTTATTCAAATCGACATCATATTTTTTACACAAAGCGGCGAAACGTACATATCTGTTTTATTATTAATGACTAAGGCCATGTTGGGATTTAAAAAGCAGATATTTAAAAGAACTAAAAATAAAGTACTCTTAGTTCATACGCGTGAAAGCAACCGTTTACCTTAAAATGCCCATCAAGGGTTTTTGGTTGTCATTAAGGCGTGTAGCCATGATCACAAAAGCAATGGAAAATGATTGTGATCTAGTAAATAACAATAATAAATCAATTAATGACGTTGGTGACGGATAATAATTTAAAATTTAAATAATTTATAAGTAACAAAGTTATAGCTGAAAAGAGTTTTCAGATATAGGTAAAGTGCCTCTTACAGTGAAGTCTAGTGTATCAAACACGTTTTACTAGTGCAGCGCGTAACAGTGCGCATGTGTACCGAAATTCAAATCGGTATCTTTACATTTGTGGAAATTAACATAAAAAGAAAAAAGACTGGTATATTAGGGTTAATCGATTTATTATAACCTAAGGAATCTATGACTAATCGGTGGGGAGGCAGTTCTGGGACACACTGTATATCAACTACAAGGGCAACTTGAGGTCACCAATCGAGAATATTGTTATTTTTTCATATACAGGGTGTAGAAATGCTTTACGCACCATGACGTTTTCAATGGTAATTTTTTCATATGACAATATTTGCTTCCTTAATTATTTAAGAGCAAACTTGTAAATAGGTTTTTTGTAGAGCAAACAATTCTGCATCCATTTATGCCATCATTTTTGTCATTTTACGTCAGAAAACCTAATAATAAAATAAACTAGAATTATCATTTTTTCAAAAATCGGTGCAAATTGTGAAGTGGTGGTATGCTGGAAGCAGATCAGGTGCAATAAGTGCCATGGTTGCCGCTACATTTGACAGATGCAAACAAATAAACAACAAACTAATTTGTTGATGCTGTGAGATGCTTCAATAATTTCAAGGCACCACTGATTTGTCTAAAAATGGTAATTTTATTGCTTTAAATTTTCGGTTTTCCGAAATGTAAAATGACAAATGCTGGCATAAATGGATACAGAACTTTTTTCTCTACAAAAAACTTCCATACAAGTTTGCTCTAAAATAATTAGGAAAGCAAATATTTTCATATGAAAAAATTACCATGGAAATCCCTATGGTGCGTAAAGCATTTCTACACCCTGTATAGTTGAAAGGCTTGTACCTTGGACCGGATTTTTTCAAGTGCCATTTTTAGGTACTTACCTTTGATGAAATTTATCAAAAATTTGTAGCTACAATGCTGTAACATATTCAAACAACTTTCACGTAAGAAATAATATAAAAGGATTTTTTGAAAATTTATCTTTTTTTTCGAAAAGGTTGTATTTCCTAAGTACCATAGTGGTGATCATAAAGCAAGATACAAAAGAAACACTTATATTCTGCTCAATTTTTATTCATAAATCTCGAACAACAGAGATACAACGAAAAACTTTATAGTATTTTTATTTATATTTATATTTTATATTTATTTATATCGAAAAATAGAGATACCATGAAAAACTTTATTCTACTTGATAGGAAGTGAAATCGATGCCAAAATACAACATATTTTGTTGTCGTTTGGGGAATCCCCAGGGTTGAGGATCTAATGTGAGAACAATATCACTTTTTCGATTTCGTAAATTTTGCCAGTTTCGTGGACAAATTTATTTGTATTTCTGAAACGCTTAGAAAATTTCACATGAATTCCATTGTCCATGCTAACAATTTGTGCCACATAAAAATGATGCTTTTTCTTTCCAGCAATCTTTGGTAAAATTTTATCCTCCAACCTTTATCTTACTTTCATCGACTACTTGCTCTGGTGATTCCTCGGGTTCTTCATCATAGCTTTCCTCGGAATCCGAAGTTAGGTCTGTATCTCCCGCGTCTTCTTCTGACGACGAAGATTCTCGAAATACCACTTTTTTTACATTTTTTTCTTTCTTTAATGTCTGCTTAATTTTTTTCGGTTCCTCCTTCCTCAACTTCTCATTATATTTCTCCCATATTTCGGCTTTTTCCGATGTCTGTTAATATCCTGATCTTGACCTTATTAAGTGCAGTAGATACATTCTTTCTAGGTAATGCGTTTGGAAATGGGCGGACATCTTGTGAACTTTTAAGATCCCTGCCTTGATGTAGAGGGCGTATTAGGTTCATCTTGATCTGCATTTTCTTGAACTTGTGTCCTTGGTGCAGGAATATCTCTGTCAGTAATAGAAGAACTCAAAAACTCGTCATCTCCGAATATGTTTTCATCCAATGGCCAGTTGCCCGCAGCCCGAAATCCTGATTGAATATTTTTTGGTAGTAAAAGCCAATGGGTAAGCTTTCCCTGCTAACTCTGCTATACCAAAGAACTTATAACGTTATATGCTCTTTGATATTATGTTATTTTAGTTTACAGTTATCTATACAAATTGTTTTTAGTTAGGTATGTTATGATAATTATTATTTTACGGTATTTATTCTAATAATACTGTTATTATTGTAAACATTTGTAAAAAAACTATATTCATAAAGGTACAGTTAGGTAATTGCAAAAATTGTTTGACCATGTCGAAAAATAAATGTTTTGCTGCTACTTGTTTTATGTTAGGTAACGAACATTTCTGAGTACCTGCAGAACTTGCTATTTGAGAGTACGGTTGATTTTATTGCTACTTATCTGAATCTCTTTGCCCCCCCCCCCCCCGCTGTCAACCTCTGATTTAAGACGCTCTCTTGGACCCTTAGACGTATGATGGGTTGCTTATTGCCACTGTTGTTTAGACTTAAAAGTAATGGCAGACTTTCAATTTTCAAACAAATCGGCCTACTTTGATTTTTTTAAATATTTTTTGGCTTTTTATACCAACATACTTTTTATCGTGGCTGTAGGAGGCATTCTAACTAGTTCATGAACTAAGATGTTAAAAAAATAATCCATTGCCCTGTATATTAATTAATTTGATTGATTTTCTCAACATCTTGGTTTGAGAACAAGCAGGAGCGATTCGTAACATTTAACTCGAATTGTTTTTGTCAGTTATACCTTATGTGAACTCAATCCGCGGAAACACTGTATAAAAATTAAAGCAGTCCTATCTTATCTTGTGCAATTCAGTCTTCGTATTGCATTCAATAAATTGTTACAGTCACTACTTAAAAAAACCTCACTTATATCCAAATAATTGGCTGAATTATTAACATTAACACGTACATTTAGTTTTCAGCGTCTAAAAAGTTCTCTCCCAATGTAAGAAACAACTTCTTTGACGAATTATGCGATTCATTAATTAGTGGTTTTGTAGATGGGAGCAGTGCATTCCTGGAATTGAAATAGTTTAATACATATGTATTTTAAAAATAACAGGTATGCTTTATTGCACACATTATCCAAATCACTGAGGATTCATTTAGCGGATTTCAGTTTATCATCTACTACTCGGAAAATTTTTGTTAACACTTCCCAATTTTCCAACACACAAGTAATACAGTATTGAAGAGATAACCACCTTGTTGATGAGACTTTTAAGATTTTTTCTTTTGTACATTGAAGTAATCTTGAATTTCCTTCAGTTGCGCACATCTCTTAGAGCTACTAGATAAATACTTGGAAATTTGTCGCAATAATTCCTCAGGAGCCCTCGATAAACTCATGCAACCCTTGTTTGCGTTTATTGCTGCAGTATGGCATATACATTTTATTATGGTAACACTTGGGTTTTCAGATATTAACTTTGAAGCGAAGGAATATGGACACCTAACATCACGCTAGCACCATTACTAGCTGGTCCGATTATATTTTTCAACGGGATTTCTGCTTCAGTTAGAACATTCTTGAAATACTTATACAAATTCTTCGCAGTACAGTCTTTAGAATCTAAGTTTATTAAATCTAGTAATTTGGGTGAATGTATCTGACAAGGAGACACATCGTTTTATTGTGACTAATATCTGTGCTTCTGTGATAGAGTCATCACAGAAAAATGTGTAACTTTTAATATATCGATAAGATCCTGCCTTAGCTTTCATGCAATTACATTTTTTATAATGCCTATACCTATAGTTTTTTCTTGAATCTGGTGCGATATCTATAAGAAGTGGAATTAGGTAATCCACTGCTTGTTGTGCTCCTCAAAAAACATGTCAGTCTATTTTCAAAGTTTTGGGTCTGCTCTCTTTCACATTCATTTTGTTTCTTAGTAAAATTATTAATGACAAATTGGTTTGATTGAATAGCACTCACATTTGTTTTGTGTCGTTTTCATTCGCGTGTTTTAGTAACTCTGATTTTCCACATATCAGGCAACCCTTAAATTCTGGTAACCAAAGCCGCTCATTCCAAAACTATAGCTTTCTAAATTTATGCTTTGCTTTACTTAACCCAGATATGCCTGAATTTTATTTTTTTTATTTTCTAATATTTTTAGTGTAATCTCTTTCTATTATTCACCAATAACGATAATTTTCTAAAATTCTTCGATTTTTCCTCTTAGGTATCTGGAAAATTAGGTGTCTTTTTTCAGGACAGTAGGCAAATACCCATAAGGGGTTGGAAACATTATAAAAATAAATTGAGGCTACAAAATGCAATCTATTTATTAGAAAACGTACAAACAATATACCTACATAAACATAAAAAAAATTATTTGTGATAACTTACGGAGCAATCAATATGCAAAGCGACATCACATTTCGCACATTGTTTCATAACGTTTTTATGGTAAACTACACGGCGTTTGCTTTTCTTGCACAACTAGATAATGATCTTTATTATCCAAACGGTATTCTGCATTTTGTAAAGAAGATGGCCTTCCTCTTTTTCTGGAGCATTTGTTACTTTCCACTAGCGTTACAGCAATTTGTTTGCGAAACGTAAGATGATGTAACTTGTCTTTTTGTAATCTATGCAATTGCCAGGAATTTTGTTCAGCCGAATCTAATCCGTAAGAAATTAGACATGAATACCATTTTTTGCCCCTAATTGCCACTCTATATAAACTCAAATTTTCGTTAGATCGGTCTACGCCGCCCATACCACGGTTATAAACAAAAATATTGTGTGGCTGGTAACTGCGCAATCTTCTTTTTGTCTTTTCGAGACAATCTTGAAACAGTATGAAAATGGATGCACTGGTAAATAATTCGAAGCTACATTGACTATGCTATTGTCATTCCATTTCACAATAACAATATTATTTTCTGTTGATTTGAAATCATATGTGCCGCGAGGCTGTTTTTCCATAAGAGCTTTAGTCAGGACTGTGCATTTTGACATTCGGTTCTTTCGAATTGTACCTGTTCCTGGGATTTTTCTCTTTTGTAATTCGTTTAGCAGGGGTACGGTGGTAAAAAAATTGTCAAAGAAAATTTGGAAAGAAAAATTTCCAAACGTTCGTAATACATCGGCATACTGTAATATTATTGATGGTCCCAAACCAAAGCTCATATAATTTTCATTTATTTTAGTACCTGCACCTTGGTAGGGTTCGAACCACACGGTATATCCGGTACTAGTAGTACCCATCCGTGTCTTCCGTAATACGGAACCATGGATTCATCAACGCTATGATTCTCTTGGAGTGGGGTGTATTCTCGAAAATTGTTGTTCAGTTTATCAAATAACGGTGTTGGTGAAACGGTCATTTTGGTCCAGATTATCATTATCGCAGCAGTGTAAATTTGATAAAATGAACTCAAATCTGTCCCGTGGCAAAGCACTAGCCACAAGCTCGTTCCTTGTATCGTGGCAGACTTCCCAAAACATGCGCCTTCTAGGCAGTGGCACATAACCGCTGAATAATAAGATTTAAAAAAAAATCATTTCGTCTTTTGTAATATTTCCAACTTTATTCTTCTTTGCGGCATATGGGTTAGAGTAAAAAGCGAACATATCAAAGATACTGTCATCAAATAACTGACTGAACAACTGTGTAGGTAACAAATTATTATCCACAGTAGTCGTGCTAGGCCATTCATATTCTGGAACTTTTATATCACTGTCGAACCACGAGTATTTTTTTAGTAGCGGGCTGCAATAAACTAAGTGGGATGTCGTCTTCATCATTCCATTCTTCATTCTCATTTATAATTTCTGCATCGGTTCGTAGTTGTGTACCGGGAAGATTATTTATTGATACAAACTCTTCGTCTGCAGAGTCTTCGTCAGTCATATCCTGACAAGCGTCTAAGGGAGGCATCAAGGCAATATTGATATCAGTATTTTGGGTGAAAATATCATCATCGCCTTCTAAGCTTTCCAGTAATTCAGCGAGAGTTAGACCACTGCAAGAAAATACCTATTCACCCATGTGCCTACTGTCCTAATAAAAGGACAGTTATGTTTACATGAAAATAGCATACCTGACAATAATTTTTGGTTATGTTTATTAATTAGATACAAAAATATTCAGTATTGTGCCACTGATTCACAAAGATAGACTGAAAATATTTTACATATAACCGGATAAAGAGGGTGATGCTGTCCAAGATTGCTCACTTAACTTATTTAGGCTAATAGTATGACACACATGCTGAAGGTAATTATACTAAAGTTTTATACACGTAGGTATATATTGTAGCGACAGCTCAAATGATATTCTTATAAATTGATTTTTTTAATTTAAACTTTAAAATTCTATTTTAATAATAATGCCGGTAACGCTTTGAGACTCTTATCAGGTGTAGTTCATTAATCTAGTTGCTTCTTAGTTGCTATTTTATTTTTGATTATGAATTTAAATTGATTAATGACATGCGCTGTCACCTTTTACTTCAAACAGTGCTCTACGACACTTTCAATCAAATATAAATCATTTCCAACTCTTTGTGACTCAATATTATATGATAAGTATTTAATTATAGTTCAATATACTTCTCTAATTGTTTTTTTTATTTCAGATTGCTTTAATATAACTAATTATAAACCCACCTGGATTGTTTTCACTCTTAACAACTCCAAATCACCTTAAGACGATACTCTTCCTTAATCCCCTACTCCCACACAGTTCATCCACGACGCACTGTCCACGAATAATCAGCTACCACTTTGCAAAACCTTAGGATGATTGTAGAAATGGTTCCTTACCTACACCTACGCCTCTGTCACTCCTGCAACTTCCCTTTTTCAAACATCTTCACAGTAAGTATGCTTCCACATATGAATGTAAATTAATCTTCTCCTTTCTTAGCTCCTACTCCATTCATTCACGCCGTCAGCAAGCAACAGAATCTCCAACATCCAGTAGTTCCTCCAAGGTCAATGTCTGTCAATTGATCCTTACGTCCTCAGCAATTCCACAAGAACTCCAGCAATCAGTGACCCTCCAATTAACGTAACTTCTTATAAATTGTAGTATAAAATTAACTCACATCCAATTCCTATTATTCTTGCTTCTTATTCTTGTTAGTATCTAGTTAAACCATACTCCTACTTCTCTTGAGTAACTATTATATTCTTATTTTAATATTTCATTTGATTTCACCTCGTAGATTTAAGTGCAACCCTTTTATCTAATCGACATAAATTTTAAATAAACTGGGCTAAATTTCTATTTTATTTTCACCAAATTAATCTTGTTTTCAAATCTGTTATTTTTTCAATAATCATAACAAAATTTTAATTCTATGCTAAGTTACAATTATTTCTGCCAGCTATAACTTTACCTTATCTGAATGCTACCTACTTTATTATTTTCTTTCAATAGAATTTATATTTGCCACATGCTACATGAGCTTGTATTTATCTTATTCCATATAAAACCATCTAAGAATGCTCAAATAGTATACCTTTCATCTTAGTTTGCATCTTATTTAAATATCACTTTCAATTAAATAGACAATTCTTTTATAAATTTTCCCAATTTGATTATATTGATCTAACGAGTTTATTTAAATTAATCTTTAACATTGACTTACATAAATATCAGCCTTTATGTACCAATGCAATATGTTTTGTTACGTGCAGAATGCGCCTCCTGCCATAATTTAGAATTCGAACGCTATTTTCCCGCGCATTGCGCATTGGCGATAGGCTTTTCTCTGGGAAACCCGTTGGCAGGCCGGGACTCGCTCTTCTTCGCTAGCATTTCGAAGCGAGCAGTTCACTAAAAGTGCTATTCACTAGTTCGGGGATAGGGTTATTTGGTTGGTTTGAATAAGTGGAGTCATGGAAGCCCTCACGTCTTTGTGGATTGAAGCCGTCGAACTTGGTGAAGGACGATTGTTTCCTTCGCTACGGCGGATTTATCAGTGTTAGCACACTCGAGCTGTTCTCTTCTGAGCCCAAAGACCACCTGTGGTGAGTAACTATTTCGCGCTAGGAAGCCTGTCCTTGCGTGTTCTATTAGAACATTCTTTTTCCCTCTTACAGCAAGCCGTGCTAGGCAAAATCTACGGAGCAAGCCGTAATAGGCAGACTTGTGTTACTCGTTTTGGAATTTGTTCTGAGCTTTTGGGCCACGTGCAGCAGGTCTTGCAAGGCGTTTTGTCGAGCTTCCCCGGAGCCGCTTTCTCTTGTTGTCAGGGCTTAGTTGGGTCACAAGAAGGATCCGCATTGTGGGGTGTATTTAGCCCCGAGGTTTGGCATCTTGATCCCGCTGGAGCGGCGCTGTTTGCCGTCCAAAACTGCCACCGTCGACCGTAGGAACTTCTCGGCCAAAACCGAGATACGCGTACAGCGACTTCTAGAACAGAGCCCCAAATCTGTCGCCGCTAGTAGCTGGCGAGGTTGCCTGTTTTAATGTGTTTTAAACCGCTGTTATGTCAGAAATTGTAAGTACAATTAGTGTATGTAGTATTAATCTAGGGCGTTCCTCACATTCCATTTTATGCTAGCCATAAGTTATTCATTGTAAAAATTGTATTGTGATTTTGCATGAAATTAAACGATCTCAAATTATCAATATACAGAATGTGTTAGCTACGGTTTGAATGCCTTTATTGAAGCTATCTTTCAGGAAGTGTTGCTTTACTAGGTATAGAGTTTACAATTTCTCATTAGTTCACCCTGGTGCATTTGTCGTTATCTTCAAAAATTGTTGACGCTCTGGGATTTTTATAATTAATACTCTACCGATTTATTTCTGTTGTAATTCACTACACGGCCTCCAACCGCTGAGCTGGCGGCCGTCAAATTGCATCCAAGTGTACCTAGTTTGTTTTTATGCTGCTTTGAAAGATTGACCAGAATCTAAATTATTAAAAAGACCTAACAGTTTATTTGGAAAATAATAATAGAAATATACAATAATGCTGAATATAAAATAGAAATAAAATTTTTATTGAAACTCTGCACATGCGCCATCTTGTATGCCAGATTGTACAAGACCGCGTATTGAAGATCGTAAGATTGCGCACTCAACACTCTTCGCATTTGAATCGTCCACGGCCAGAATACACGGAGCAATTTTCATGCCACTATCTTTTGCAGTAAAAACACTGGATCCAGTCTTCTATTATAGGCTCCTCATATATCTCCTTGCAGCCTGGACAGATGCAATAATTCTGGGATGTTTCAGTTGTCGTATTTTTAGTAGTTTTTGCTTTTTTCGTAATTGCTCGCTTCACATGTGCTTTCTTTGGGACGTTTGCCGCATTTTCTAACTCAACGTTGAAAGGAGTGCTCGAAATGATTTCTGATTTCTTTCCTCGTTGTCTTCTTTTCTGAGGCACCAAAACGGTAGCGGTTGTAGCTGTTGTGGAGACACAGAATCTGTCGGCGGAGATGGTGTTGCTTCACGATACTCTGGTGCTGGAACTTCCTTTGATGTTGAGGGTTTAGGACTATTAGCTTCACGATACTGTGGCACTGGAACTTCCTTTGATGTTGAGGGTTGAGGACTATTGGGATCAACTTGTTCCAGGTGAACAGCATTGTTGTGTGCAGTATTTACAGGTTGCGGCAGATATTCGTACTTTTGCACCGATATGTCATTACCAGATTCGTCAACAAACTCAATGGCATTAAAGTTTAAGTTGTTAACTTAATTTTGATATAAATCTATGAATGTAACGTTATCTAGTTCCATACTAATTTGCTGGGCAGAAGTAGTTGGTTGATTTGTATTTGCTGATGCAGTTGTTTCCGCGTTTAAGTTCTCCTTTACAATTTTATCGGTATCATCGGATGGAGCAAAGTCTTCATCACTAAACTTGTTTGGATTATATGGTACAATTCCTGTAGCAGCAAATCCTTTTTCGGCCTTTTCAATATTCACAATTCTTAAGTAAGCCGATATAAAAAGAAATGAAATATTTCTCTACGTGATTACCGTGCCTGGGTTGTTAACTAACCATTTATCGCATTCTTGACTGTAGGCACCTTTTAGCGGTCCAAAAAAACCTTTGTCGAGAGGTTGAAATTGATGGCGTGCATGTGGCGGTAAATAAAGAAGATGAATATCATTTTCACGGCAGTAATTTGCTGCTGTTAAGGTGCAATAGCAAACATGATTGTCTAGTATTAGAAGAGTTTGGGAATCTTTACTAGGCTGGCTGTGTTTTTTTAAATGTTTCAGCCATTCGAGAAATAAATCCCCATTTATATATCCTGTGTCAGATATTAGTGACAAAGAACCAGTAGGAGCATCTTTGTATAACTCTGGCCGTATCCCTTTTCTGGGAAATATTATTGCTGGAGGGATGTATCCTCCACCTGCATTAAAACAACAAACAACTGTAACCAGCTGGCCACGTTCTGCGCTTGAAACTTTCCCAACTAATCGCTTCCCCTTTGGAGCACATACCTTAGGAGGTTTGTTAGGTACAGTCGATATTCCGGATTCGTCCATATTATAGATTTTATTAGGGGGAAGTTGTATTTCTTATACAGTATATGTAAGTTTTCAAAGAAAGTGCCCACCTGCTGTCTATTAAATCCCATTGTTAAGTATTTCATAAAATTTGCCGCTTCGCTTGTAGTTGCGTATTGTACTATGCGCATTTCAGAACTCTTGGAGCGTACCTCCCCGCGCCACTTAAGCTCCGTCTGTCAAACTGACTGCACGCGGTCAGGTCCGCTCCGGGAAGGCTAATTATTGTTTACATGTTAAAATGTTCCTGTGTTAATTTATTGCAAATAAATTACCTACTTGCTTTCAACGAGTGTATAATTTAGTGAAGAATAAAATCCATACAGTCCATTAAAGTTCCATTCGAGCTCGCAACCAGAAATTTCCAACATAAAGGGAAACTGTGAAGCTCCCCAACACCCATCATTCGACCTAAAGAACATTTTTCTGGTTGTCTTAAACTTAGATGGTGTCTTTTACAAAAACTGCCAGCCCATGTTCTTCCCGCTATTCTTTTGTCTTTGTTGAACGGATGATTAATATTGTTCTGTGCTGCTTATTGGTGTGCTCAAACTTCAAGACATTTAAGTTTTATTCCATAAAATCTTACGTCTAAATCGCGAATATGTTGCGCAAGTTCTTTTTCCATTTCCGCATTAAATTATGTCTTAAAACGCCCCAGTGAAGTTGGAACGGTACCCATTTTTAATGTTTCTCAAAGTTGATTCGGGCACTCCAAGATTTTCCGCTATTTCTCGTTTACCCTGACCATTTTCCAACTTTTTGGGAATTTCTGCTAAAATTTGGTTTGTAAACTTAAATTCTCTGTTCCTTTTTCGCTTATACGAAGCAATTGCAATCCTTCTATGGAGACCTGAAAAAGCAGGTACCTATTAGTAGGTAACCACCGCGCATTCTTGTAAATAATGCGCATTCTTATAAACACATATCTGGGTTAAAGGTCGAAAAGAGAATGTAATCTGTTGAAGGAGACTATAAATGAGGAGAAACCGGTGAATTATGGCAGCAACAGTGACTCGGAAATATTTACTGTAGATACTCCAGAAACCGAGGCATCAAGTAGCAGTTCAAAATAAAAAAAAACGAAAAAGCAACGACTCACGGGAACCAAAAACCGCTGATGAACTACCATAAACGCGGGGAATTCGGACATGTTTTGCTATATTTGATTACATAACATTTTATCTGTAATAGGGGAGAGCGGGGATACTTTGGACACTTTAACTTGAATTAGATATATTTTCAACAAGACATTTAATAAAATGGCTAATATGTTTACATTTAAAACATCTATTATTTCTTTTAGTATAACACATAGATTCGTGAAGAAAACTTCAACAGTTTAAAAAAAATAAACTTAACCGAAAATACGTAATTGTCCGAAGTTACCCCTCATGTGGGGTTACAATGGACATGGTGAAACAGAATAAATATTTCAAAAAAAAAAAGAAACTTAACAATTAGTTGAGCGAACCTAAGCTTACAATAAACTGTATGATTGCAAGTCTAAATTGAAATATATCATATTTGCAAATCTAGGACGCGTATCTTTAAGAGCTTCAGGCAGTTTTATTGCGACATCATCGAAAGGCACGAAAGATCTTTCATCTGTTTGTTCAAATCGATAGGAAGGAAAGTGTCGCTTATAAAACTGCACTTCATAGCCATTGACAAACGTATCGGTGATTATACCTATAAAATGTCTAACGTCGCTCGATTTCTTTGTATAAACTTTAATAATAGCATAGTCGCTTTTCTTAAGCGCTTTTAGGTCATATCCTTCATCATCTGCCCCGAAAATATCAATGTCATCACTGCTGTTATCTTCAGTGCTGTAGTCGTCTTCCTCACTCTCTGATGAACTGACGACTTTCCTTTTCACATTTACAATGCATCTTTTTCGGGAGTATCAGTTGCTATAATTGATTTTTTATTTGGCCTGCCTCGTGAGTTCTCTTTCTTTGGAGGAACTTTCGAATATGGCCTTATTACTTCTGAACTGATGAAGTTTCTTTTGTTTGGCACATTTATTCCTGACGTGGACGGCTCTAGATTTGCTTCTGTTATGTTTGCATCTAACGCAGCACTTTGTGTAATGTCAGGTAGCTCAGAACTTGCTGCATTAGGGTTGATTTGGTCTTCATTCGGAATTCTATCGGTAACTGTAGATGACATATAATCTTGTTCGGTGAAGATATTTCTGTCAAAAGGTGATATACCCGTACATCTGAAGCCAGATTTGATGTTAATAGGGGTTGCGGCCCTATCCCAAGCGATTGAACACAATTGGGGAAGATCATAAATAGTAAGCGTGAGTCCGGGATGTCCCATCATCCCAGCATCTGCACATTGATTATAAAATTGTTTAAACGGACCGAAAACTGTCCGATCTAGTGGCTGGGTTTTGTTTGAAGTATGGGGCGGTAGTGTTAACAGCACGATTCCGTTACTCCTGCAGTATTCAATCGACTCAACAGATACATGTGACTCATGATTATCTAATATGAGCAAAATTTTGTTTTCGAAGCTGCACCTTGCATTCTTTACCACATGTTTCAAAACGTGTATGAAGTTTTCGCAGGTCATCCAACCAGATTTATGAATTAGACCAATGGTTCCGGTTTGAGATAGGCCTTGCATCATCTTCCCCTCGTCAAATCACTGTCTTGGGAAAACCCAAACCGGCGGTAAGGCCGTACCGTTTGCACAAATGATCCCCACCTGCGTTACTAACTATCCTCGTTCCCTCGAAGTGACTTGTCCCACCTGGTGCTGACCTTTTGGCGCCACTACTTTCTGGACACGTTGTGTGGTTGTAACCCCTGTTTAAAAAAATGCATAAGTAATAAGTACACTAGTACATAGACAAGTAATAACAGAATTACCTCATCCAGATTATATATCTGTCCTGGTGCGAATCCGTAGCGTTGCATTACTGTCTCCAACTTGTCAAAAAACGATTGTGTGTTATGCTTATTGAAACTCGTCATTCTTGCCAAGCTTGTCGCTTCGGGTTTTCTTATTGAAAGGGCGGAATGGCGATGTAGAAATCCTGAGAACCAATCACGACCTGCCAGGTTTGGGGCATTTTTACAGAATTTTGTACAGCATATTCATACGCAAGCCTTCTCACTGCTTTAGGCGAAAGACCGTAAAACATATTTAAACAATTGACTAAATTATCTGCTAATGAAGACTCCATTTCATCTGACATAATTTGTCTGATTTTGAAATTTGGGACTAGCACAACGCTTTCAATTCCTTGGACTTTACATTTCTTAACGTAGTCATACAGTCTCGATTTTTTCACCCCATAAGTTTCGGCACTCTTCCTTATTGATAAATTGCCGTTCACAACGGCTAAAACTGCTTGCTTTAAAGGCGTTTCTGGGAAAGTACGTGCTGTACGTCTTTTGTAGTCACGTGGCATAATGAACCAAATCTAAAAACGAAAAAAAGATACATAAAATATGAGGGATACTGTGGACATATAAGGGATAATCGTCCAAACTATTCCACATAGGAGAATTTTTATAAAAACTGTCTGGAGATGAAAGTAGTTAGGATTAAATGAGGAAAATGGCATCGTTAGCTTGGAAAATATGTGGCTTACCTTCACTGTGAAGAACAAGTTCTTATATATAAATTTCAAACACTTATTCACTAACTTATTGGCTTAAAATTTACTAACAGAAATGGAAAAAACCGTTGCGATTGTGAAAATTCTAAATGGCGAACCGTACGGCACACTAAACGCGAGATTCCTACGTTCACCGTCGATATATTTTTACCCTTCTACAGCAATTTTAACCGCGAAATTTAAATGCGTCCAGACTATCCCTCTGTCCAAACCATCCCCGCGCTCCCCACATTGCTTTTTTGCGAGTAAAAACTTGATTTATTGGTACACCGATTGCTGAATGCAAAAAAACTCCATTATTAATGTTTTTTAAAATAAAGTTGGTGTCCCAAGTCAACAGCAGGAAGGCTACTTGGGTCAAATATGATTTTATTGAATTTCCAGCACAATTTTAATAGTTGGACATCACATATACTGAAGATGACTTGGGACACCTTTTATGCTTTTAAAAAAAATTTAAAAAACTGAAAGAACTTAAAATTTTTGAATAAAACCTCTTTTATTTACAAACAAGTTTTAAATTCTTTAAAATAAAACAAAATCCTTTAAATAAACAACATTAAACTAATAGTTTCCATTAATCAAAAGCAATTTTACGCAACAAAAAAGTGTGCACATACAGGGAATTATGAAAAAATAAAAAAAATTCAAATGGGAGTCGCAAAGTACCTATTGATGATGATCATTCAGTTTCATTGTGTAGTACACCAGAAAATACAAATCTTCCTCTCTTAACTGTAGGATCAGACAAAACTTTTTGTATTCGCTTCTTAGTCACAGCGCAAACATCTTTGATATTGGGAAAAACATAACAATGAAATTGTTTATTGTACCGCATACAACTAACTTCAAAGATTTCGGATTCAATATTTTTAATCTGACAAACAAATGCCTTTCGTTTTTCCTTCTTCGTACCAATGGCATACACAAAACTGCAAAGCACAAAGTCATCTACACTTGGTTCCTTGTTCTTATAATTTTCTTTTTCTTCATTTGCTCCTTGTTTTACATCGTTGACACTCTGATTATCATTCTGCTGCTCGATTTCATTTTAGTCGGTTTCCACATCTTCTCTAAGCTGTCTTCTACAGGGTCTTCTTGAAGTTTTGCGTTTGTGATTGGCATCCTTGGCGGCACCTTGTTCTTTTTTCTCACTTGACGAAGAGGCAGCACTTGTGTCTGTCTGGTCTGTCTCAACGTTTCTTCAAATGCTGCGTGCCACTCCTCGCCAGTACCATTTCCATCTTGAAAATCGGGTAATCTTTTTAGGACCTCATTTCTGTTGATTGGTACAAGGCCACAGGCTTTGAATTCGACTTTTGCATTGTCTTCTATATTTTCTTTAATACGATCTAAAGCTTTGTTCAATACGGAAGGAAAATCGGTTTTTGGTAAGGTGCCACGATGACTCCGTTTCCATTCTAATAACGTTGCTTTCCAAGCTCTCTTTAGCGGCCTGCAAATGCCAGGTCCACGGGCTGTGTCAAATGAGTACTATTGGGTGGCAAAAGTATGGATTTTATATTGTACTGCTCACATTTTTTAATAACGGCAACAGATATGTGGCTAGCAAGGTTGATGATCGCCTTTGCGCCATCGCGCTTTCTGAAATATTCCAAAGCTACCTTTACAAACCAGCTTTCGAATAAAAAGCTATCGAACCACCCACTAGCACTGCAATAATTATACAGGTGTCGAATTCTGTCCAATTGTCGTGAACGTGCTTTGATTTATACACAACGTAGCTGGGCAAAAGTCTGCCGCTGCAAGTTACCTATGACAAACATTACAGAAGTGCTTGCTTTTGTAGCATCCAGGATACGTTCGTTCTGTGTGATTTGCTCCGCGGCGAACAAGCACAATTTCTTGACCAGAATCGTCGCACATGTTAGTTTCATAAAAATTTAGTAAGTTGCCAGGTTTAGTATCTACCTGTAATGGTGTTTTCTAAATTGTCGAAGTACTTATTTATTATTTCCTTGAATATTGGGGCACGGCTTCTTTTAATGTTTATATTTCATCTCTCACAAGCAAACGCGAATCTTCATAGCGCTTGCTCACTCGAACCATGCTTCAAGAATCCAGGATCGCACAATTACCCGTTACAAATAGCCAGAATAACGTCACTGCATCGTCCAGAGAATATCGTTGGCTAATTGTACGCCTACTGCATCGTACAGTGCAGCATTCAGCAGTATTTCTGCAATCAATGTTTTCATGTGGTTTTACTATGGGAAATTATAAGCGAAGTAATAACATCGGTAAAAGAAGAGCACCGTCTGTATTAAGAAAAAATAGACGTTTGTCAACGTTAAAGTCTTTCAATAAAAAACGGCAAGGTTTAGTAGAATTTCAACCGTTAGGTATCATGGTACATTATTGTTTTTACAGAAGAGAACAGTTGAATGCAACTTTAGCTTAGACAATTCCACACGGTAAGAAAAACATTCGGTTTTGTAGCAAATTTATCATTATAGAAATTATAAAATTCTAGAATGGAAACCAACCCTTGGTTTTACTAGTGAGGAAACAAATAAAATTGTGGGATGTCGAATAATTGACGTTAACTATTTCCAATAATCATTGCAACGATCAGTGTTACTGGGTGTTAATCTTGTCGATTTTGAATAGAATACATTTTTGATAACACTGAAAACTGAAGATCAACAACAACGATAATACTTTATATTAGAGCGAGTAATATAGTTAATAACTACTATTAACTAACGGAACTAAAGAAGCACTATTTAGCATCCAAGTTCTAGTGAAAAGGTGTAGAGACATTAATCATCCAGTGTACACCAAAATGATCGAAATTCTCCAGAAAACGGGCATTGATGATAAAGATCTTCGGATAATTTGAGATCTATACTGAAACCAACGAGCCAATATAAGAATAGGGCAAAACCTCTTTAAAGAAATAGACATACTTCACGGGGTACGACAGGGGTGTATTTTGTCACCTCTGCTGTTCAATAAATATTCGGAACATATCTTCAGAGAAACATTAGACGCAGCATAGGTATGTTGGTGTCAACGTCAACGGTATAAAAATTAATAATTTAAGTTATGCAGACAACACCATCGTAATAACTAGTAGCCTGCTAGAACTCCAACTTCTTGTTGATAGCCTGACAAGAAACTGTGACACCTACGGCCTAAAGCTTAATACCAAGAAGACCAAGTTTATGATCGTCAGCAAATCACCAGAGAATGCTCCAAGACTCACAGGGTATGGCATACCACTCGAGAAAACAGCTAAAATAACGTATCTGGGATGCCAAGTTAACGATAATTGGGACATGACCAATGAAATAAAAGTCCGCATAGGAAAATCGCGAACTGTGTTCTTTAAAATTAAAAAAATTCTCTGTGGCAGAAATATAAGACTTATGAAATGTTATATATTCTCAATCCTGTTACCTATATGGAGTAGAAAGCTGGACGTTAACAAACACGCTTTTTAAAAAGCTAGAAGCTTTTGAAATGTGGGTATACCGGAGAATACTTCCGAGTGAGTTGATAAGAGTCAGCAACGAAGACATAATGCGCCGCATAGAGAAAGAATTAGAAATAATTAAAACAATAATAAGAAAACTTCAGTACTTCGGGCATGTAATGCGAAATCCCACACGATACAATATCTTGCATCTGGCATGAAAGGCAAAATAATCGCAAAAAGAAGCCAAGGCCAAAACCGAACATCTTTGCTTCGAAACCTGCGAGATGGTATAACAGATCTACAACCACATTATTTCGGGCCGCTGTTGATAAAATTATCATAGCCAACGTTCGATAACGGACAAGGCACAAGAAAAAGAAGATTAACTAACGAAATGATATAATTAATAATTACATTACGTAGTAGTAAACCGTGAACTGAAAGCTTTGATGTGTTTACATGAAAGCGAATGGCCAATGAACTAGGGACAAGTTGTACAAGAATGCGCACCTAACACGTTTTTTGCTGTATATATTTTATTTCTGGTAGAAATACAAAAGAAACTAATACACAAACAGTATATACTATACATAAACTAGTAATCCAGCAAAAACAATGTTGACTTAATATGTAAACGAAATTTAAAATAAAATACATTATAAGGCAAACGCGCACTCTTACACATACCGTCTTATAAGAACCTGCATTACGGCGTAAAAGAGCGCGCGTAAAAAATGGTACCTATGCTTCAAATGATTTTAGTCTATAGGCAGTTTTCACAGGTATACTGCCCTTTTCCACCATAATCCGTGCAGTCTTCGTGCCACCACGACTTGCAATTAAAGCACTGTATACAGTCTGCTTGTGGAGGTGACGTATATAATTCTCCACAACCAGGACAACTGCTTTCACTGTCGTCTTTCTTTGCTTTTTGGGAATAGTTGCCTTTGTTGATTGTACACAAAGTTTCCGTTTAGTTTGTTTAACTTTACTTACTTTTTGAGAAAGTTTAGCTGCTTTTCCAGCAAGTTCTTCTTCTAGGGAATTTTTATAAGGAGATCCTGATAAAATTTCAGACTTTACTCCTTTTCTTTGTTTAGTCGGTTTGAAACAAATCTTTAGCTCCTGCTATTTGTTTCGCCATTTATTTATTCTTTTCCGGGCCAGCCTGTATATGTTCACTTGAGTTATAACCCGCTATATTTCAATTCATATCAAGTTTTGTTCCGCGCGAGCTTTCTGATTTCGGTTTTTCCGAAATTCACTTGTTATCTCCTTGCACCAGTCTCCGCGGTCCGCGACCTCATTTTAACTTTCGCTTTGGTTGGAGCAACTAGTTCCAAGAAAGCATTTTGTGTGCTTTATTAATGCACCTCAATATTAATTTTGTTTGTGGGCTGATGAACGAAAATCAGGTATGTTTACGCTACTTGGTTTGACATTCAATTGTAGTAATTTCCCGTTTTGTTATTAGCTCTTTTCTTGGAAATTCTAATTAACATTCGAACAAAAACGTTGTGGACCTACTGCTTAATATTGGGAACGCTCCGAAATATCTTCTCGACCCCTATGATAACACTAGACGCTGAACGTAGGATGTCGTTTAGCCAGCTTTAAGCTGTTTCGATCCCTGCCTGCCACAGTTTTTTTCTACCGATAAGGTTAGTTTCCAAGATTATTAATTACACCGACCGTCAACGAGTTTTGGGTTCGGGCAAATTACTTCGGCAGCCTGCAACGATTTGCGAATTTTTAATAACCATTATTACTTGAAATTATTATCGCCTGTTCATGGCAATGTTTAAATGCACTTTGTTATCTACAATGTAATTCCAAGGGCTTGATTTGTTTGCAGCCTTTGAACTTTAAATTGTTATCACGTGCTCAAAGCATTAATTAAATGTACTGTATCATTAACAGTGTAATTCAAATGCATTATTTGTTTGCAATTGGTAACTTTTAATCCATATTCACATGATCATTTTTACGTCTATTAATTACATGCTTTTGTAAAAAAGTGCTTTCACGCTACCTTGTGTCAACACCGAGATAACGGCTAAAACACATGATTGGAATAAGCTTAATCCTTCATTAAATTGTGATCACATGTAAATTAAGGACCCTAAAAGAGGTTCATTTTTTATTATATGCGTGCTGCATTTTTCATGCATATTGGAAACGTTATATTTAAATATATTGAAATTATGACAATAATAATTTATCAATGATCTTACATGACAGCCATTTATTATTTATTAAATAAACTTTAGCTGGTTGTAATTATTTTGTTATTTACTCGAGATCTTTATGGTCTCTGGCGCCCTGAATTCCTTTATTAAAAGAGCCTGTAGAAGCACAGCTGATGAGTTGAATCTGCGATCCAAGGCCACCGAAATTAAGCTAGCCGGCCATCGCGGTAAGTACAAAAAAAAACCTTTCAGAGCTTCCGCGGTGTATAACGGAATAGGGGGGTTGATCTGCGATTGTACTACCATTATTATTAGTAACCAATCGCAGGGTGGCTTCTCTATTTTTGTTTCACTGACGCCAACGTGTGGGGCTCGATTTTTGGTGGTTACATCAGATGTGCATTCTGCCACTGGTTAATATTTTGACAAAATTATTTATTTATTCAAGATGAATGTCAACGCACTGCGTGCCGACGAGTTATTATACGAACTATTGTTCAGAGGGTTTGATAGGGACACGGTGGAGAATATGAACGTTGACCAACGTCGTAGGTCCTTGCGTGCTAAATTATTATTAGAACAGGCTGACCCTACGTTGCTTAGCGCTTATCAATTAGTAGCACCCTTTGATGTTCAACTTGAACTCGATGCTTGTAAAGGCAAACTGACTGAACTTTCGGTGTTAGTTTGTGCTTTTTCTGGGGCACCTTCGGACTCAGAATTTGCTCGGCTTGATACGCGGCTGACTCATTTGTATTCGCGATTAACCAGGTTACAACCCCCTTCTGAGTTAGAGCAAGAGCATGCTACCCTCACTAGTCAATGCTTAGATTTATTACAGTCACTTGGTAACGAGCATGACGATTCACAATTACAAGTAGTTTCATTACCTGCAAATGTTGATGCTGCTACCCTTAATTTTGTTGAGCCTGTTAATACAATAGCTTCACCTAATTATGACTCTATCGAACGTATTGCTGATAATATTGGTGACAACCCTAATACAATTGAAGCAGCTGAGTTAGCTTCATCTACATTTCAACGACCTAGAGTATCCTTTTCTGATGGGGTACGGGATTCTCTTACGCAACAGTCAAATATGTCAACTACTGCTAATTTTCGACAGGAACTCGACCGCATTCAGTATTCTACGACGTCCCTTCCTAGACATGTAGGCTTAATTTCTATACCAGTATGTAAGTGGGGTTTATCATTTAATGGAGATACGACTATTATGGGAGTAAACTCTTTTCTACAGCGTGTCGAAGAACTTAGGGTAGCGCGTAATATCTCGTACGATCAATTATTTTCCAGTGCTGTTGACTTATTTTCTGGTCGTGGGTTAGTGTGGTACCGTGCTATGCATCACCGGGTTTCAAACTGGCACGAGTTAGTAGCTAGGTTGAGATCTGATTTTTTGCCTACTGATTTTGACGAGGAATTATGGGACGAAATTAGAAAGCGCAAGCAAGGGGCCGATGAGAAACCCTCACTTTTTATTGCTGTGCTGCTTAATCTATTTGATCGTTTGCTCATTAAACCTTCTGAGTCTATTCAACTTAAGCACATTATGAAAAATTTGCAACCCTTTTACGCTACTCAACTATCTTTAACTGTAGTCCACGATATTGAACACCTTGCATTTCTATGTAAGAAGCTGGAGGATATTAAGATACAGAATACTAGGTACCGTAATCCTGCTGCTGCTTCATCTTTGCAACTGGAACCTGACTTGACTTACCAGCCTATTACTAAGAAACCTGTGACACAGACTGCACAAATGACAACTAAACCTCCTGGTCCTAGAACTAATCGTGCGAAAAGTACGACCACTTGTTGGAATTGCCGTAAATTAGGCCATACTTTCCATACTTGCTCAGCCGATAAGACTATTTTCTGTTATATTTGCGGTCAGGCAAATAGTTATTTTGCCACTTGTCCTAAATGCCATCCAAAAAACGTAAAGTAAAGGGTATATATCACAGCCGATCTATTCCTTACCCCTATTATACTAAGGCTGATACTTTATCCTGGGAATCTTGGTTACGGACTGTGAATGAATTTTGCCGTGTGACTTGTAACACTTCAGCCACCTTTACTAAACAACTATCTGACAACCGTCCTTATTTAACAATTTATATTAATGGCGAACCTATTCGCGCTCTTTGCGATACAGGGGCCAATCAAACTTTAATTGGGCGCAATGGTCTGTATTTACTTCAGAGATACGATCTTAAATTATGTAACAATAAGTCTCCGCTTACTATGACTACTGCTGATGGCCAGCTACAAAATATTTTAGGTACTGTTGCTTTACCCATTACCATTGATGGTATTACTAGGTCCATCGATGCGGTTATTTGTGACTCAATTCCGTCTACACTAATTTTGGGTGTTGATTTTTGCTACGCTTTTGGAGCAAAGACTGATTTTGTCGCTGGGCGCTTCGATGTGGCTGAAACCTTTTCACTACAGACTATTTGTGGCGTAGTTGATTTATCAGTACAACAAAAACTTCTGTTAGACCAAGTTGTCGGGAAGTTCGCTGAAATTTCTGGTCCTACCTTAGGTTTAACGAATTTAGTCGTGCACACTATCGATACTGGTGACGCAACTCCTATTAAGCAGAGATATTACCCTTTGTCTCCAGCTATGCAAGTCCATGCAGACCAAGAACTTGATCGCTTGTTAGAGATGGGCATTATTCGTCCCTCGAAATCTCCTTGGAGTTCTCCAATGGTTTTGGTTAAAAAGAAAGACGGTTCTTATCGACTTTGTTTTGATGGTCGGAAGCTGAACTCAGTTACCAAGAAGGATGCTTATCCCTTACCGTATTTGAATAGCATTCTTGACAAGTTGCGCGATGCACGTTATCTTACGTCCATTGACCTTAAGCAGGCGTTTCACCAAATTCCTTTACATCCTGATTCGTGTGAAAAAACAGCTTTTACAGTTCCCCGACGTGGATTGTACGAATTCACTGTCGTACCATTTGGGATCGCAAATGCACCAGCTAGTCAACAACGTCTTATGGACAGCCTCTTTGGTCCACTATTGGGTGAAAACATTGTCGTGTATTTGGACGACATAGTTATCGTGTCTGGAACATTCAAAGAACACTTGGACACCTTGGAGCAAGTTTATACCCGCCTTAAGGACGCTAACTTAACTGTCAATCTCGACAAATGTCAATTTTGCCGTCCCAGTCTTACATATCTCGGCTTTGTTGTCGATAAAAATGGTTTACGTACGGACCCTGATAAAATTTTGGCTATCACCAATTACCCCCAACCTAATACAGTGACTGAAGTCAAACGCTTTATTGGTTTAGCTTCTTGGTATCGTCGTTTCGTTCCAAATTTTGCCACAATTACTGCTCCGATTTCGGACCTAATTAAAGGTCGTATTAAAAAGCAGCGTGTACATTGGACTGATGATGCTATTAAGTCCTTTAATCAAATTAAATCTTGTTTGACTTCTGCTCCTGTTTTGAGTAGTCCAAATTTTTCTCTACCGTTCACTTTACAATGTGACGCTTCTAATTTTGGCCTCGGTTGTGTTCTCACACAAAATATTGACAATGAGGAAAAGGTTATCGCTTATGCTTCACGTACTCTTAACAAGGCCGAACGCAATTATTCTGTCACAGAGAGAGAGTGTTTAGCTGTCATCTTTGGCATTGAAAAATGTAGACCGTATATCGAAGGTACGCATTTCACTGTATTAACTGACCACTATTCTTTATTGTGGCTTACCAACATGAAAGACCCCACTGGCCGTTTAGCCCGCTGGAGTGTTGGTCTGTCGCAATACGATTTCAAAATTCAACACCGACAGGGCAAGCATAATGTAGTTCCCGATGCGTTATCTCGAGCTCCTATTCAGATTTCCTCTTTAGAACTTGTTGATGGTGACTTAGACCCTTGGTACTTAAAAATGCTAGAACGTGTTAGCCAAAGTCCTAATCAATTTCCTACCTGGCGAATTGAAAATCACCGACTTTTTAAGTATGTTCCCAACCGTCACGCCATCGTTAGCAATTTAGTGGAGTGGAAACAGGTTATACCCCGTTCGCGTCGAAATGAAATCTACAAACTTTTTCATGACAGTCCCACATCTGCTCATTTAGGTGGTTATAAAACCTTTTGTAAAATTTCTGAACAATATTACTGGCCAAAAATGCGTGCCGATATCATCCGTTATATTCGCCATTGTGAAACTTGTGCCGCGAGTAAAGTTAGTCAACTTGCCAGACCTGGTTTAATGGGCCAACATAAAAAGATTTTATACCCTTTCCAATGTTTGTCAATCGACATAATGGGTCCTTTACCCCGCACGAAAAATGGTAACACTTCTATTATCGTGGTATGTGACTGGCTAACCAAGTTCACTCTAGTTAAAGCTGTTCGCGCAGCTACTGCTAAATCAGTAGCCAAGTTTTTGGAGAACGAAGTTTTTCTCATCTTTGGCGTTCCTCAAATTTGTATGGTTGATAACGGACCACAATTTATCAGTTCTCAATTCAAAGCCTTGATGAGACAATACCAAGTCCAACAAGTTTGGTATAATGCTTCTTACCATCCTCAAGTTAATTTTGTCGAAAGAGTTAACCGAGTTATCGGTACTGCTCTTCGGTCCTATGTTTCGGACAATCATCGTTCGTGGGACGAACACCTTTATCAAGTTGCTCACGCTCTGCGTAACGCCGTTCATGAGGTGACGGGTTACACCCCTTCTTTCTTAAATTTTGGGAGAACTGTACCAGTTTCTGGGACTTATTACGGTCGCCTTAAGAATTTCCAAGAGGAAGAATTATCTTTAGAAACTCGGGAAGACCTAGCTTCAGACGTTAACCAACTTTCTGAACTTTATCAAGATGTTGTGAAACGCCTTAACAATTCTTATCAACGCAATGCCAAGCATTATAACTTGCGCAAGCGTCCTTTACGATTTAATGTTAACGATTTAGTTTGGAAAAGGAATTACGTCTTATCGGATGCTTCTAAGTCCTTCAATCAGAAATTAGCTCCTAAGTATGTCAAATGCAAGATACTAAAAGTTACCGGTCCTCTTACCTATCAATTAGTGACCGTGCCCGACAAGAAGAACGTTGGAGTTTGGCATATTAAAGATTTAAAACCCTACTTTGAAGAAAGACAAGTGGAAGAATGAATCTCTGTGTGCCTGATTGTGTGTATGTAATCGTATGTCTGATGATGGATGCGCACGTTTAGTTTATTTCGCCTATTCACCCCACGGATAGTCTTACTCTATCAACATAATTCTTACCCTTTTCGACGTAATTACCAATTCTCATTATTACCATTTTTTTATTTATTGCGTGCTTTTTGAGCCGTATATTTTTGCTTGTGAGTGCTAGTTAAGCACCGTGAGCGACCTTCCATTTGCCGATTTGATGGTACTTTTCCCTATTAATTGATCATGTTAGGTGAAACCTTCTGAGTGACGGATTTCCATGCTTCCTTATGGATAGCGATAGGACCTTTTGTCGAACTCTCCTTAAGATTATTGTTGATAGCGAAGCGTGTGTTTAAGTGGATTGCTTTCGTGATGAATGCGTGAGTCTTCTTTATTTTTTTGAAGTGTGTCTTTTTGACGATGGAATTAGTTGCAGAAGAGTTTCTAGACCTGCACGATTTACTTAGGGTGGTTGGTTGGGCATGCAGGGTCGGTCTCTTTTTGGGAAACCTTTCCATCAAATATTTTATTATTTCCTTTCCCCATCTCGCTTCACGAGATATTTCCCAAGCGTCAGGTCGACATTATTAGGTTCTTTAGTGGCCTGTATTGCTTGTGGTACACACGAGTTAACGTTTATATTTCATTTTTTGATAATTTTTCCTCCATACTTTTGCTATTGGGTTACCTTGGTTTTGGGGTGAGTATTAATGATGCGGTTCGAGTTTTTCGGATTTTTGTTAGTTCTTCGAATATTTGTAGTAGGGTGGATTGTGTCCTATGTGATGCAGTCGGTTTTTGCTGTGTTTAGCAGTTTTTTAGGCGTCTGTCCGATTTAGACAGAACGTCTATTTTCTAGAGTGGTATCCTATGGGGTGCCAGAGTTATTTTTTTCTCGAAAGAGGATTTTCTAGGGCGTTTGGTGGCATCCTCGATCTCACTCTCTAATTCCTTGGTTTCCTGCATCTTTTCATGTTCCATACCTTAAACTTTTTTATGGTTTTTAGGGCTTTTTTTGTCCTGGGTTTTACCCGAATTTTTTCGTCGTAGTATTTTCACTTCTGCGATGTTTCATACAGGAGTAAGTTTTTGTGACTTATTTCCGGTGTTTCGCTGTGTGTTAGTTCACACGGTGTTTCAGTGTGCAGTCGTTCCTGGACTGTTCACTTTTCCTCGACCAGCAGGGTTTAGGGTTTTCTGCTTTGGCGCTCTTCTTCACAGTCGCTTACATTCGCGGTGATCACTACGGGGGCCCGCGCTGAGTGTCTGTGATCGACAGCGTCTTCACCTTTTGTTAATTTCTCATTTCACTGCAATAGCTTTTTTCAAACAGCCCTGCGTTGACTGACTGACTGACGGACATCGGACTTATCCCTTCCAAATCCCTCTTCGTTATACTATCTTCCTTTACTATACTCTTTTAATACCCAAGTATCCCTTTTTCCGATTTCTTTTCTTCTCTACCTTATTGGCTAATTCTAGATCCCATTTCTTAGTTCCATGCCAATTTCCGGCCGTTGGCTAAATCTCAGCAACTTTTCGGTACGCTGACTAGGTCCATGTGTGTATTCTGCCAGTACACATTTAAGGTAACCTTCTGATTAGTTCGTTTTCCGTTGGCTATGGTACGGAGCTAAGCGTCTAACTTATCCACCGACGCGCCTTTTTCATCTAGCGCGACGGATCGGTTTAGCACTTTGCTCACGATTATTCCCTCCGTAAAACTTTCTATCCCTTCTTCTTTTCTTAACTTTACTCCTTTATTTCCCATCTATTTCCCTATTTTCCTTTCGCCTTCTTTTGACTGACGATAACTTTTCAATTGCTTAGCACAATCATACCTCAGGTATTTCTCTTGGCCGTGGGGAGTGAAACAAATCTTTAGCTCCTGCTATTTGTTTCGCCATTTATTTATTCTTTTCCGGGCCAGCCTGTATATGTTCACTTGAGTTATAACCCGCTATATTTCAATTCATATCAAGTTTTGTTCCGCGCGAGCTTTCTGATTTCGGTTTTTCCGAAATTCACTTGTTATCTCCTTGCACCAGTCTCCGCGGTCCGCGACCTCATTTTAACTTTCGCTTTGGTTGGAGCAACTAGTTCCAAGAAAGCATTTTGTGTGCTTTATTAATGCACCTCAATATTAATTTTGTTTGTGGGCTGATGAACGAAAATCAGGTATGTTTACGCTACTTGGTTTGACATTCAATTGTAGTAATTTCCCGTTTTGTTATTAGCTCTTTTCTTGGAAATTCTAATTAACATTCGAACAAAAACGTTGTGGACCTGCTGCTTAATATTGGGAACGCTCCGAAATATCTTCTCGACCCCTATGATAACACTAGACGCTGAACGTAGGATGTCGTTTAGCCCGCTTTAAGCTGTTTCGATCCCTGCCTGCCACAGTTTTTTTCTACCGATAAGGTTAGTTTCCAAGATTATTAATTACACCGACCGTCAACGAGTTTTGGGTTCGGGCAAATTACTTCGGCAGCCTGCAACGATTTGCGAATTTTTAATAACCATTATTACTTGAAATTATTATCGCCTGTTCATGGCAATGTTTAAATGCACTTTGTTATCTACAATGTAATTCCAAGGGCTTGATTTGTTTGCAGCCTTTGAACTTTAAATTGTTATCACGTGCTCAAAGCATTAATTAAATGTACTGTATCATTAACAGTGTAATTCAAATGCATTATTTGTTTGCAATTGGTAACTTTTAATCCATATTCACATGATCATTTTTACGTCTATTAATTACATGCTTTTGTAAAAAAGTGCTTTCACGCTACCTTGTGTCAACACCGAGATAACGGCTAAAACACATGATTGGAATAAGCTTAATCCTTCATTAAATTGTGATCACATGTAAATTAAGGACCCTAAAAGAGGTTCATTTTTTATTATATGCGTGCTGCATTTTTCATGCATATTGGAAACGTTATATTTAAATATATTGAAATTATGACAATAATAATTTATCAATGATCTTACATGACAGCCATTTATTATTTATTAAATAAACTTTAGCTGGTTGTAATTATTTTGTTATTTACTCGAGATCTTTATGGTCTCTGGCGCCCTGTATTCCTTTATTAAAAGAGCCTGTAGAAGCACAGCTGATGAGTTGAATCTGCGATCCAAGGCCACCGAAATTAAGCTAGCCGGCCATCGCGGTAAGTACAAAAAAAAACCTTTCAGAGCTTCCGCGGTGTATAACGGAATAGGGGGGTTGATCTGCGATTGTACTACCATTATTATTAGTAACCAATCGCAGGGTGGCTTCTCTATTTTTGTTTCAGGTTGTCTAGGTGAAAATGGAAGGGGATGAATATCCTTAGGTTTAACTAATCTGACGCTATTCGGGTTATCTTCTTGATCTTCTTCTCCTTGTTGACCGTTTTCTTCTTCTTGTTGAGATGTAGAGCAGCAACAAGTTGTTTTAGTTAGTTGAACTGTCGATGGTTTTTCTGTGTTTTCTGCTGGGCTCTCCGTGGCAGTATCTGTTATCTTATTGCATATTCGTGCTGTAGTAATACCTTTATCATTGCTAACAATTAATTCATTGCCCAGTTCGTCAAAAATCTTAACAGCTTTTAAATCAAGAGCATCTATATCTTCCAAATTAATAATTTCTGGTACAGCAAGCATTTCAACGTCAAATACATTTTCAACAGCATCGTCCTCGGTGTTAACATTAGACTTGTCGAAGGGTGTTTTATCTGCAACAGGTGCTTTTGCTACAGCAAAAGCATCGGTAACAGAAGAGGGTAAGAAATCTTCTTCGCTGTAGACGTCTGGATTGTATGGCCATATTCCAACTGAAGAAAAAGACTTGACTGCTTTTTCCACGCTTGCAATCCTGTTGTAAGCTAGTCGGAAGAGCTCTGCTACTTGATACTGCGTAATGGCCTTACCTGGATTACAAATTTGCCACTTATCGCATTCTTGGCTATAAGCTGCTTTGAATGGGCCAAAAAAACATTTGTCTAATGGTTGCAACTTATGACTAGCATGCGGCGGTAAGGATACCAAATGTATAAAATTATCTCGGCAGTAATGGATTGCTTCTAATGTACAGTGAGAGACATGTTTGTCCAGTATCAGTAGAACGGGACTGTCGATTGTAGGGTGAGCATACATTTTAAAATGCTTGAGCCAATCAATAAATAAATCGCTGTTAATAAATCCGGTATCAGTAATTAATTTAAGGCAATCTGCGGGAGCACCTCTGTAGAGTTCCTCTTTGAAGCGTTTTCGAGGAAATATTATTGCTGGAGGAATATATGTCCCTCCAGCACTTAAACAACATACGACTGTTACCAATTGTCCTCTTTCTCCACTTGCTACTTTACCCACCAACTTTTTTTCTTTTGGAGAAACAGTTTTGGGGAGCTTATTAGGGACAGTAGAAATACCAGATTCGTCCATGTTGTAAATTTTACTTGCTGGAAATTTATATCGTTCATACACGGAGCGCAAATTTTCAAAAAATCGATCATACTGAACTTTATTGAAGCCTATCATTTTTCCCAGTGAGCATTTCTCGGGTTGTCGCAATGTCAGCTTGTGTCTTTTAAAAAATCCATATGCCCACGATTTAGCAGCTAAGCGTGTGTTGGTATTAAAATTTGAAGAAACTTTATTTTGTTTGGCATACTCATAAGCAATACTTCTAAGATCTTTAAAGGTCACCCCGTAAAATCTTTTATCTAATTCACGTATGTGCGAAGCTAATTCCCTTTCCATTTCTAGAGAGAAAACTGTTTTAAATCTACCTAAAGAAGTAGGTACTGTGCCACGTTTCAGTCTGGCGAAGCGTTGATTCCGGTATCCGTAAATCTCTAGCTATGGCTCTTTTGCTTTCTTGGTTTTCAAGCCTCCGATTTACCTCTTCAAAAAGTTCGGGGGTAAATCGAAGTTCTCTACTACTTTTTCTTGCATATCTGGACATTGCTGATCAAAAGGCACTTAACTCTGTAACAATTAAATTATTAGATAGAATAAGTTGCCTAAGAGTGCGCACTGCGCAATCTTGTGCAATCAAAACTGCGCGTTCTTGAACAACTACACATTTGCACTTTCTGTGATTAATACTACCTAAACTTTGATATTTGAGGTTAACTTCTTGCAATAAAATTAAAGAAAAATTCCCTAAAATAGGTTAAGCCATTTCATTTGATTACTAATGAAAAATGTTGAATCTCTCACTGTTTCTACAACTTTAAAAATTTATAGTAACATGAGCACTTACCTTGAATGTCATTTTTCTCCTCGGAGACACACGCGGGAATCACAAGCTCACTGCTACTGAATAACGGTAAAATTAGTTTTGCAAGAACGCGCATTTTGCTGCAATATGCATCCTGCAGGGTACCAAAATAAGCGTTGCGTATTCTTATCAACCGCGCATTCTTATACATCCTTACCCTACATAGTACAACTGGAAGGGATGCATTATTGGTGATCAATTGACGATCTTTTTTGAAAAACCGGAGCATTGAGTTTTAATGGCGCCGATCGGAGTCCATCCACGGCAGCACTGCAGGCCCGCGTGCGAGCGTTTTAACGCAATATTTTTGCGATTTTTAAATGTTTTAATAATTTATTTACTACTACGATGTTGCCTTAGAGGAAGGTTGCCTAATTTTGGATAGCTTTTTATTCAACTTTTTTTGAGGGGAAAAATAGTATATTACAGCCCGAGATGGGAAGTGTTTCATTACTGTCGAGAGATTAGTTAGCTGATTGAGACGCTTCGCGTCTCAATCAGCTATTATCTCGAGACTAAGGAAACTTCCTGTCGAGGTTTGTATACTATTTTATTCGCAACCACTTTATTCTAAGCAATAATTGGAAAAATTATTATATTATGATACGACAGGTTGTGACGCGCATAAATGGATCAACAAGATTCACAGTATCCCTACCTACTCAGCGTACGGGAATGTACTTCCCGCACTCACTTCCCGCACTTGAGCGGGCTGAAATGTACGACTTCCCCCACTCAAATGAGGTCAGGAATGTTAACATTAAATATATGGTTGCGAATAATAGTATATTACATACCGAGGTGGGAAGTGTTTCATTACTGTCGAGAGATTAGGTAGTTTACCGAGACGCGTAGCGTTGAGGTTAACTTTATCTCGAGACAGGGATGAAACTTTCCACCGTGGTATGTATACTATTTTATTTGCAATCATCTAATTTTAAAAATAACTACAATTGAATTCTGAATAATAGATATCTTGATGTAGCTAATATTTTTGTTACCATGAAAACAATCCACTCAATGTTTTGTTACCATGGAAACACCTCACTCTTCAGGTATGTAATATTTTTCGGGGTATGTAATAATTTCCCGGCTAGTTTCAAGTAATCATCTAGTTCCCAGCTGTTGTCATGTCATGAAATTGACACATTACAATGTGATTGCGAATAAACATATTTATTCCCAACCATATATGTAATGTTAACATTACTGACCTCATTTGAGTGGGGGAAGTCGTACATTTCCGCCCGCTACTTCCTGCACTCACTTCGCGCACTTGAGCGGGAAGTGAGTGCGGGAAGTACATTCCCGACCGCTGTGTAGGTAGGGACACTGGGAATCTCGTTCATCCATTCATGCGCGTCACAACCTGTCCTATCATAATATAATAATTTTTCCAATTATTGTTTAGAATAAAGTGGTTGCGAATAAAATAGTATACAAACCTCGACAGGAAGTTTCCTTAGTCTCGAGATAATAGCTGATTTCGACGCTTCGCGTCTCAATCAGCTAACTAATCTCTCAACAGTAATGAAACACTTCCCATCTCGGGTTGTAATATACTATTTATTAATGCTTATCTGCCTAAAATATGTTATTACCTCAGTAAAACCAGGATACGCTCACAAAAATATTCATTTTAATCGTAAAGAACATAATAAATAGACAAAAGTAAAATAAGTAGAGCACTTTTTCAAATTTAAAAAAAGGGTTCCCAAAATTGGATGCCCTATCCAAAATTGGGAAGCTATTTTTCAAAACAAAAATCACACACATAAGCTTTTGTTTTCTCACTACCAGCACAGTCTTCGTGTGCCCATCGGAAGCAAATTGAACACTTTACCCAGGCTTCTCCATGTTGGTCGTCTGACAAATTTCCAGTACAGAAAATACACGCTGCGTCACCGTTTTCATCTGCGTCCATATCTGAGTCATCATCATAAGGAAGATCTTGTAGGGAGTCGGAGTAGTCACTTTCTTCTTCAACCTTTTGACTCTTCGTTCTCTTCTTAGTTTTACTAATCGTCTTCTTTTTAGTTTTACCTAAGCATTTTGGTTTTGGCGACTTTCCTTTATTTTTAAGAGATTCTTTTCGTTGTCGTTCTTTAACACTAGCTTCCAATTCATCTTTATAGGGCGTACTTGTTATTACCGCTGCGGAACCAGCTTTACGTCCCCTGTTTGAAGTAGGTACCGAACCAGTGGCGTAACAAGACGGATGGCGCCGGTGTGCAAGAATAAATGATAGCCGCTGTACACAAAAGTTTCAGAAAAAAGAGGGGGGGGGGGTAATTTTTGATCATGCAACACTTTAAATTTAAAAGAAAATTAATAAGCTCTTTTTTTAACATGAAAGATTACTTACTGCAAAATAAAACACATTTAGATGTGTTACGGCATTAAAATGACTCAGCGACACCCACACGGGGTGAGCATCGCCCAACTGGTTGAGTCCGGGAAAGGATGGCACGCTCGCCCTTAGATTAGCCAAAGCAGGCTAAAGGCCTCGGCTGAAGCGCTCAGGGAGTTGGGCGTGGTTCAAACGGTTCCATCACTGGGCAAGCGTGGCGTGGCATAAACGGGATAAATCAAAATTGAGAGGGCGCCACCAAGTCTGTCTTTAATTGTACTCGTGTAACTGGACCTGGACGGTTAGACGAGACGAAGAGTATACTGGGTACTACTTCCTGAAGGTACTCGAGGGGTATCGAGCTCAGGTTACAAATTCGAGGAATAGATACTTGGGTTACACATTCGGGCCTGTAAAGTCACTGCGGGGGGGAGGGGCGCTGTCAAACCTACCTGCACACTCAACGCTGAAATTCCGTCGTACAACGATCTTGACACTAGCTGTTAAATCTGGAAAGAGCATGCAGACGTCATATTCAATAATAAACCTCGTAGTCACATAAGCATCTATTGACTGAAGGATACAGTACAAACCCCTAAGGGCAACGATTACGTCGCCTTGATTACACGCAGGGCTTAGCCTAATGCCCCAGCTGGAGCGCGCTAATACTAACGCACACATAATTAACAAGATGGCCAATGCCAATATAGTAGGCTCAGGTGACCCGTTAAACGATCTGCCGGAAGTTTCTGACTCAACGTGTATACTACAGAGGGTCGAGACCCATTACTTTACTGCGACAGTGTCGCGGGGTGAAGCCAAGCACAGAATAAATGGTTAATTATCGGTAAGGTGCCCAAAGCACAAAGATTGGCAGAAAAATATATCGCTTAACTGGTCGTACCCAAAGCAAAGGTTCAAATATTACAAACACAAACGGGGCGCATAGATTTTCCACACATAGATAGTTCATTGCCGGTCAGGTACAAGCAAAATTTGATTGATTGCAAGTAAACAACCATCAAAGTTCACAAACGCAACTTCGCGTAATTACGTCACGCACTGAACAGCTGACTGATTTCGCATACGAATGATCGATACGCCATTATTCACAAAAGCAATCGCCCTTGACAAATTGCTGCGCCCAGAGCACTATTTGATTTACTTCTATAAGGATGGTAGAAATACATCGATTTACAGCCAGTTCTAATGCAAATTTAGGTCAACCACCGAGCAAGCGTTAGCGGTGATTCACAGACGGGCACAACGCCGTGGTTTACAACAATGGCGGCCCAATTATCAGCAACATGCCCAGCGGTTGATCAAACGTGCCACTGGCGATCCGAAATGCGTTAATGTAGTTAGTTAGCCTTCTCGTGGGCTGCATGCAAGCTAATTCAGTACTCTGCGGCGACAGGTTATGACACATCGGCAATTACACGCACATGCTAATAAATTCTGTCTGAGCGCAAACTGGTTACTATTTTACAGAACATTTACAAATGGTACCTGTGTTTGGACATCGTCTGAGCGGCAAGGTGCGGCACATTAGCAACGCCCTGAGTTGACTGCGGGGGTGGGATACGAGAGCATTTCCTTGGCACAACGAATCCGCCTACTGATGGCGTTTTTCTCTACAATTCGGTCACCCACATGTAACCGGGTATAACGATGAGATTAAGGGCGGGCTGCACGTCCTGCTGGCAAATCCCCAAAGGTAACGGGAATCAAAGATCGCCTTTGTACGACGTTGCGGGACATAATCCTTCAGAAGCACCAGGAAATGGACACCTCAAACACGTGCGACACACACAAGAGCTCACTGCCGAACACGCAGCGTTACGACGCCGGAAGTGGCGTAAACCAAACTGGCGTTACTACGTGACTCTCGACAGCCAATGGCGATGCGACCAATAAAACAAACACGTTCCGGTGACAAAGAGAGCGCGAGGCCTCACAGTCACACGCGTTCAAAAGGGTGTTCCAAAAGATCCAAGCGCGTCTACATACAGGGTGAACGGAGCCAAATGCGCGGGGAATGAGATTGCGCTTGTGACTAAAAGTTAAAAATTGGTTTTGAATAGAAACAATCTGCCCTAAAGGCGTGAAATGTAATTAAATGGCTACAGAAGGCAAAATGGCTTAACAGATGTTTCAATGTTTTATTAAATATAACATAATAATAATAATCCAATTATTCCCTATTGGGACATGGGGTATTCGTATATTCTCTCCAGTTGTCATTTTCCTTTGCTATTTGGCTCAGTTGTGCTATAGTCTTTCCTATCTCTTGTTTTACAGTGCTCCACGTTTTTCGCGGGCGTCCTCTGTTTCTGAAACCCTAAGGGTTCCAATCAAAACTTTTCTGCAAATTTCAGTTTCACTTTTTCGCAACGTATGCCCTAACCATCCATATTTTCTTCTCCTAATTTCTATATTAATGTCCACCTGATTTGTTCGATCCCAAAGATCTTTGTTCGAAATAATGACTGGCCACCAAACACCTATTTACAAACACCTGCAATTTCTGCTTTACCAGTTCTGTAACCGTCCACGATTCCGACCCATAAAGTAGAACAGGGTTTACCATTACATCAAACACTCGCAAAATATAACATGAAACATAAAAATACATATGAAAATACAAAAACAAAAACCACTTAAAAGAAATACAAATTTAAGTAATTCACAAGAAAAATAAAATATATAGATATATACATGTGTAGGTATAACACTTTAATTAAACTCTCTTTTGCGAGACTTTGCTAAAGCCAATATATCTATCAGTGAATTAAAACCCAAGAGTACTGGCTCTTACTTTCTCGATACTCAGTAATGCAAAACTTTTTAGGCGTATTTGGCCCATCTTACTTAGCAAAAAGTTTTTAATAATTTTTAATTTAGAAAAAGATCTCTCAATGGAGGCTGTAGTGACGCGATGTAAAAAATAGGATATAAGCTGTATACAAATCTGCAAAGCTTGCCAATGGTGTGTGATTAGGCAGACATTTTTCTCCCACTTTTTTCACTGATAAGCAAGATTTAATACTAGTTGTGCACGAAGATGGAAATTGTACAATTTGCTTTAGTAAGCCGTCATCGAGATCAGTTTCATACGTAGTTTGAAGTAATTTGGCACTCTGTATGACCTCTGTGTTTGAGGCAATCGTCAGAAATTTGCGGTTTAAAACTGAATTTATAGTATGTTACTATGCACTATGCACTATGAAATCTAAGAATCACAAACACACACTAGAGCTGGAACTTCTAATCTACTCAAAAGGACGAAATACTGCGCACTCAAACGAGCCCAGTGGCGCTCACGTATCATAGTCTGTTGCCGCTTCGAACCACTATTCTAGGGAAACTTTTATTTTCACTAAAAACTCCGCTACCGCGGCGCCTATATAGATTCGGCGCCGAGGTTCTTCGCACCCCCTGCACATATGATAGTTGCGCCACTGTACCGAACTGCAAGATGGCAAAGGCGAAAAATCTTGAACTTTTACAACGTTTGACAACCGTTTGGTTTCAACACCGCCATTAGTTTGTTGTTTCGGGGGAGTACTTTCATTAGATAGTAGAATTGAGGTTCTATTGGTGTAGTCTAAATCGGATGAAGAAGTGTTGTCTGGGGTCAGTTGTCGAGGTGGAGTTCTCTCTCTCTGCCTTTCTATAAGAAAATCTGCATCTGATAATATGTTCCGATTGAAAGGGAAAATTCCGGCATTGCGAAACCCATTAGCTGTTATCTCAGCTGTCGCACATTTCTGATAAGCAGGGCAAAATAAGTTGCAGATTTGAAAGGGGCTTATATTTCGAGTAGGGTTATTTTTTAACCAATTCTGGATTTCCCTTGAATAATATGTCTTTAAAGGAGACATAAAAGACAAATCTAACGGTTGAATTTTATGCGATGTTAGAGGGGCGGGGGTATGCACACGATAGAAACAAAATTTGCCTTTGCTAATACTATAACGTCCAAATTCCGGGTATGGCTTTAATGGCCGTCGAGAATAAGCATAAGCAACACGGGATCTTCCTTTGAAGGTTTTACGTGGTTGATAAAATGTTGCACACATCGCGTAAATATGTGGCTCTGTATCCACCCTGAAGGGTGACACTCAGCAATTATATAAAAAAATATTAAACAAGGTTTAAAACGGTACTTGTAGTTGGGTTCCTAATTTTGGATATCTAATTTTAGGAGCCCTTTCCTATCCAAAATTAGGCAACCTTTATATTCCAGGTTATGTGATTAAAATCAAAAAGTCCATGAGAGTAATTCTTATTTAAAACACGTAGGCTTATTCTACCACTGTTCTAATACATCCGTGGCAAATTACACTTTCCTATGCTAAGTACTTACCTTTTTATAACTGTTTACACGTGGAGAAACAAAAAACTCGTTGTCACAATTAAACACATAATCTTATGGCGCCACCTAGTAGTGAACAGTCGGAACTATGTGCTTCACACAGAATCATTTTATGTTAAAGGCGCTTCATTTTGTGGATTCAATTGTAAACGGATTTTGAGATAATGTAGTATCAAAAAAAATAGGCGACTTTCCTCTATATATTATTAAATGCTTCTTCACTAATGAACTTACTTAGGTTACTTACCTATTTGGGCAAAACAAATAAAACAAAATGAAAAAACAAAGTTTATTGACAAATGTTAACTTATACATACAGGGTGTTTCGCGAATAAAGACACACCAAATAAATTCCAAATTAGGGTAATTCCGGGAGAGATGGACCACGTTTCTAAAAAAATTCCTAATTCATAAAAAATCCATTACTAAGAAATGCAAATAGGCTTACTGCAACTGTTTTTTATTGTTTAAGGAAATGTACAGTACAAATGATTAAAATAACATAAACTCAAGACATGAAAAATTAAATGAAAAAAGGGGGGTTGGTCCATCTCACCCTTACAGTGCGGGTGAGTTGAACCTTAACTTGTATCTAATTAAACTAACCTACATTATTAAATATGTTATCTGTATCAGTAAATAAAGTAATAATAATCTACATATAGTATAAAAAAATTGTTTTTTTCCTGCACATTTCAACATTATTTTTATTAAAGAGTTTTTTACCGCACAAATCGCACAGATTGGTATATTTGGAGCAACTTTCGTGTAACCATCGATGACATTTGATACACTCGATCCAATCATCAATTTTTTTAGTGCAATTGTAATTTTCACCGCACCCAGCACGTTCATTTTCGTCATTTGACAGCTCCGCATCATCGCTATCAACCAGCAGTACCTCAGTTCCATCATTAGATTCGGAAGATGTGCTCTGTGTTGCCCTTCTTTTTTTTGTGCATTTCTTTATTTTCTTTTGCATTGCTTACTAGTGGAAAAATGAAAATAAACCCGTCTATTTTGTTGGCTCATACCAAAGCTTTGGCGACTGCGCCTGCTAAATACCCCATTACAAGATCCGATGTTAAAGTGTTAACTATTCCGGCTGGTGTACAAAGAAAATCTTTAGATAATGTTTTTCTGGGGCAATTACCAAAACGATGCATTGTAGGTTTTGTATCGAATAAAGCATTTAACGGCCATTATGCAGCAAACCGTTTCAATTTTAATAACTACAAAATCAATTATTTCTCCCTATACATCGACGGTCAACAAATTCCTTCAAAACCTCTACAGCCTGATTTCTCTAAGAATGGCATGTACGTTCAAGCATATCACACACTATTTTCCGGCAGCGGCATACATTTCCTCAATGAAGGCAATGCTATAAGACGTGAAGATTACCCTCATGGCTACTGTCTTATTTGCTTTTGATTTAACCCCCGATCTGTCTGCAAATGCCACGACGCATTGGAACCTTCTTAAAAATGGCTCATTACGTTTAGAGGCGGGTTTTCAAGACCCGTTAGAAGAAACTATTAATTGTCTAGTTTATGCAGAGTTGGATAACGTCGTAGAAATTGACAAACAGAAATGTGGTGGTGGATTTTAGTAGTTAAAAACCAACAACAGTTTTTTTTAAATTTAGTCATGCTCAAACATTTCGTCAGTATGGACAGTGCATCCATAGATCTGCAAGGGTTCCGCTGTGAGAAGAAACAGTTTATCCCGAAAGAAGTGGCTGTTATTTCAGCAGATGGTAACCAGTTAGCAATTTTCGTTTTAAAACCCCCTGCAAATTATGGCACTCTGCCCTATTTCGTTAAAAAAGGCATAAGCTATCTGGCGCATAGACATCACGGTCTAGCATGGAATTCTGGTTCTATACATTTTGATGAATTTGAAACAGCTAGCACGAGTTCTCAAAAAATTTGAAAAAGTGTACGTTAAAGGCCAAGAAAAAAAGGAGGTTCTAAGTTTTCTGAATAAAATCGTCCTGAATCTGGAAGATCTCGAATGCTCTTCTTTAAAATTTTTTCGAAAAACTACTGCAGCCGTACGCTGCCTTAATCACTATATCCGTTCGCCGGTGTGTGCATTGGAAAACACCAATTTTATCCGATTTGTGGCGCAATGAATACAATGGAGGTTCAGAAAATATTGCAAACAATCCCGAGTCTGTTGAATGTGAAACGCTATGTGTTTGCTTCTGATCAACTTCCTACAAGAATTATGAGACCTGTTGCCATTATCGTCAACACAGATCCAGCAAACCGACGTGGGGAACATTGGAATGCAGTGTATATATACCAATATGGACACGGGGAGTACTTTGATTCATACGGCAGGCCTCCAAGCGGTTATCATTTAAAATTTTTACAGCAAAATTCAATCAGTTGGATTTATAATCCAAAAATATTGCAAGATTTTAGCTCTAACGTTTGTGGTATATACTGTTTAATGTATTTATATTTTAAAATGAACGATGTATCTATGCTAACTTTTGTAAATATGTTCTCAAATAATTTAGTTTCTAATGACAAATATGTAAAAGCACTATATATCCAATACTTTACCTTAATAAACTTACTTAATGTTTTTATTATTGCACACGAAATATTTAATAAATGTATTTGGACAATTCTCCATGGTTTTATTTTTACAAAAAGCAGACGCTTAAACCTAGCATGCAAATAAAACTAACATGCAATTAAAATCTAACATGCATTTACATGTAGCGCAAATTCAACCAAATATCGGAAATTATTGAAAAACGTAAGATTTGCAAAATCGCGAATAGCATGCACAGAACACGTGTTGTTTTTATGAAAAGAAAAGAATAAAATATCGAAAACCCATTAGAAAAATATAGTTTACGAAATAATAAAATAACATTAGAAAATACAGATTACGACCTAATAAAATAACACTAGAAAATTACAGTTACAAGTTAATAAAATATGGTGTCACACTTATCTAAGGCGCTTTAAAACCATAAGGCACCGTATCAAAGGTATCAGGAAGTCGCTGTCGTTTATTATAACAAAATTGATATTTTTTGCGTTCAGGTTTTGATATTACATTATAGCATGGTGTCCTAACTATTTTACGCTAATTGTAAGCATATAGAGGGTGATTCTCATTTGCATTAATAAGCGTATTACAAACCATATCCTTTATAGAATCAAAATTGATTACATCTGAGTTTTTGTAATTTAGGGTTATGCCCTTTACCTTGCATTCGGTAAACTCTGTGTTTTTATTCGTCGAGTACACCTTATAACTGTAGTTCTTCGGCCCACCGCTTACAAACTCAGTTATATAACTGCCTATGCCATACTGTTCGAGCTCGTCTGTTAATTGACCCAGAAATTCCCCCTTTTCAGGTAGCCAATCACCTTCTTTGGATATAACAAAAATTGAATCAGTATCAAAATACAATAGACGATCACCCAGAGCATCGAGATATGTATATAATTGTAATCGAGCTTGAGCAGTAGTATAGGCAGCAATTGCGACATTAACAGTGGTCAAGGGTTTTACACACTCTGTAGGCCTATCCCAATTAACTAAAATCACTTCGTCATCAATCGGTACAACAATTTAAAAAATTCCTCGGGGTTGGTTATCACAGAGCATTGCATTAAATTTTCACGTTGGCCAAACTTGCCCCAAAAGCTAACCAGCATTAACTTCGCAAGGTAGCGTAACCCTGAGTTTTTATTGATACTATCTTTATCTAATTGAACACCTTCAACCTCTAAATATTCGCGAATGTAAGCTTCCTTATCAGCATCTGTGATACAGCTATGTGGCCACCCCGAGCATTCCTGCTTCATTTTGAAAAAACTGTCTACATAACCACTGAAAAGTGCTCCCGTCTCTAAATCTTTGTTGTATTTCACTACCTCATACTCCTAAATTTCAAAAATTTCGATAATTTTATAATTTTTGCTTAGAGCCATCCTTAATTCGTCCGCCACATAGGTACCCTCAAAGCTACGTTCGGCATCGTTATGATTACATAAACCCTGATGTAGAGTCTCGGCACATGTGCGGCACAAAATAAACATAAGTTTTTTATTCGCCCTATAAGGGAGCACGGGGTGAAATAAAGACGTTGGCGGCAAGACAACGCATTTGATAAGTCCCTCAACATTAGCGATAGATAACTGCGAACAAGCTTCGTGCCCAATATGAATTTTGGGGTGCCCTATAGGATATTTTCCATACTTGTTCACGCTAGGGTATAATGAGCAAACGTCCCAATAATAAATTTTCTCGTCTGGTTCGCATTTGTGATACAGCTTAACGGCATTCGTCCTCCCCCCAAAAAAACCGTCCCGGGGATCTAAGGGCTCATGTTTTAAAACGGCTAGATTTTCAACATAATCTTTAGCAGCCTGATTCTCCTTTAAAAAGTTTGCGAATTGACACTCCCACATTTCAATTAGCGTATAACCGCTGTTACATATACGTGCTGACCTAGCTTCGGTGCGTTCACGACGTAAAAACATGGCGTCCTCATCCTTGTCCACGTCAGATGTTTGAAGCGGAAAGCAAGCCTCACAACCATGCCAAAAACAACCCAAAAACTCGTATACAGTGTTATTCTCGTCGCAAAACCCGTCTACTAATAAACCATTAGGAAGCCTGAATTCTCTGGATTTGCCGCTGTGTTATATATCAATCCCCTCACTATGCTCCAGCCACGATAGCCAATTAATGGCCACTGCAGACTACTTGTCTGCTAACCTATAACCTCCTGGAGGGATGATGCCTATGGTGTTATCGCGCAAAAATCGCCTTCGAAAAACCAGGTTACAAGCGCTAGCTATCGTAACTGACTCCTGGAAGGGATCTACGCCATTTTCGACCGTCAACAATTTCCAAAACTTCAGACAAGCTTTAGCTAGAATTTGAACATCTAAAATGCAGTAGTCTACAAGTTCTTTCTGCATGTCAAAAATGTATCCGTTTTGCAAATTATTGTTGTGCCATTCTATCAATTTATGCCGATCTGAGCTGTGTCTGGAGCATAGTAGTGGATAGGAGGTAAAGCACCGATATAATTTTGGTTTTCGAGGGTATTAAACAGGTACGGAAAATATCCTTTAGTTTCAGGAAAATCAAAAGTCTTGGGAAGTTTACTCAAAGGCAGAGGAATGAAATTTAGCGAATCTATAAATTTTATTCGGCCACATGTCAATGAAATTAATTTTGTTCCCGATGTAAGCAATTTAGGATGCCAGCTTACCCTATTTTTAATAATTTGTCTTAAAACGAAGCAGCCATCATAACGCTTCATGTTATGAGCGAGCGCTGTAACTTTAAATTTCAAACTTAATTTTGATATATGTTCTAGAAATGAATTAACAGGGTCGTCTCTAAACACATGTAGTCTTTTGCCACAGTTTCGACAACCTTGTTGTAAATCCTCGTCATTTAAACAAATTAAACAAACATGGGCAGCGACGCAAAGGTTTGGTTCATGAAGGAAATTGTCCGGCTTGCCCAAGACTTCAGTTTCCTGCCTACATTCTAAATCATAGAAAACAAATAAATTTTTTTCCGTTGTTTTTTTATCGCTCTTTTTCTTGATATTTCTCGACATGTAGCAAAAATGCCTAGTCGGCTGTACTTTCTTACATGCCTGGCAAAATTTATGACCGCATTTATGCTTCCGATTACTACGTTTCCAAATAGTGCATAGACAAATAGAGCACCGATACATCTTTTCACACAATTTTGATTTCTTATGGGAGGCGAAGCATTCGGTACCTCGAAAATCTCTATTGCAGACAGAACATGATATTATATTAAGCATAATATTACACGGTGGAGAGAGCTGACAACAAGGACATGTGTATTTACATTTCATATGTAGAGCTTTATCATTAAATTTAAGTTTACAAGACTCGCAAAAATAACTTGCCGTAAACGCCGACGTTAAGCTTGTGATGACATTGTAATGGTTTTCTTCGAGAATTAAATTTAAGACAACCCTGTTTCTATCGCGAGGTCCCTCAAAATACGTTGTATCACCATTTCGCGAATTATAGACAACTATTGTGTAATTCGTTAAATAATCCTGAAAATGTTGAATGTGGTCGTAATTTCCCCCTTTACTTAAATCGACCTGACTAAACCTGCAAAGACGCAGCGCTCTATTAAATAAAAGCGGAGATCCTGATTGTAATTCAGGCAGCTTTTGATCCCGGTCTCTAAATCCAATGGCAATTACAAGTGCTGATGCAAGACACATATTATCTTTAGTGGGAACAACTATTATACCATGCTTTCTCCGACAAAATTCGTCAGCGTTAGTGCCGATTAACCGGGTTCGCCCGTAACCTACTGGTAACGTTACCTTATCTACATTTAGGGTTACCTTATCTACATTTAGGGCCGGTTGCAGAAAGCAGTGTTAAGTCTGGTGTTAGCTAACGTCGCGTCAAAGTGAACAAAATCGCATCAAATTTTGTTTACTAATGTATTAGTTACCATAAACATTTGAGATTTGATTCGTTTTTGTTCACTTTGACGTCGCGTTAGCTAACACCAGACTTAACGTTGCTTTCTGCAACCGGCCCTTAGCGCCATAGCGTCTTGAGCGAAGAACAATGCTCTGGAGGATCTTTTCAATAACGCCAAGGATCAAAGTAACCGACAGCTGATCGGCTCTTCTGAAGGAAATCCCCAATGGATTTTCAGGGTAATTATGATTCCTCTGCACTAACTCCACACGATCGGATGGTTGAGTATTTTCGAGAATATACCCCAAAAGTTCCTGAAAGGCCGCCTGTAACAAATATTTAACATTATAATCAGGAAAATATAAAATGTATATTCTGCTTAAATTACCTCTAGCCAAACCATCGGATTTTCACCATCGTTTACAGGCTTGAAGTTGAATGTGACGCTGGTCGATATTCTCGCTGTATGATAAAATACTGCATATCACGTCGGGGCTCATCACGCATCTGAAATTGAAAAACTATTGAGAATCAACTGCAATACAGCAAAATACCTCTATAATTACGAATGCAAATAAGTAAAACGTATTTGTAAATTAAATTCTGTGTTAGGATTTGAGCGGTACGTTCTATATAAAAATCATGAATTGGTGTGTAACTTACATGAATACCTCTAGCATTATCTGAAGACCCCTTCGGCGGTTCCGTTGGGGTTGTTTCAACCCCCAATTGATGCATCGGATTACGGCCTCCCTGCATCGGCAGATGGACTATCTGTAATTTAAAAATGGTTATACAAGCTGTTTAAATGTTTAAATTTATAAACGATTGCGTGAAATAAAAAGTTCCTTTTGAAAATAATATTCATTTAAAATACTTACATTTGTAGACGCATTATTCATACCCGATGGACCTGCACAATTCGACTCATCCAAGCCACGCTTAGCACCCCTGTTATGCGGAAAAATGCCTAAATTTTGTGCAGCGGTTGCAGTAGAACCGCCAGTGTGTTGTATGACAGTTTTCCTAACTGTTTGATTAACAGTCTTCGTAGATGGGTAGACCAACGGTTCCTGAAATTAAAAAATGTTAAAAAACATAGAAAATCGCCGTAAAATTGTGTGGGCATAGTGGTAGACATATTACAAACAACCCCGTAAAATTGCGTGGGCATTTTATTTTAGTTTGCATAAAATAAAAATAATTAATTTTAATACAAAAATGCTAGGACACTTACATTTATCGAATGCGCCTGATTAGAGATGCCCACTGCAGCTGGGGGCAAAATTTCACTGATTTCACTGGCGGTCGAGGGGGCTGTACCATCCATGTTAAAAAGCGCCTCGGCAGCGGGGACAACCGGACGTTTTAAAATCGTGGGTGTATTCCGCATCCCCTGTAAATCAGAATTTAAATTGAAATATGGCTTTTCTAAAAATGTTACACTGCTATGCAAGGGTTAAAACGTGCAGGTTATGCTTTTTAAAAATGCTGTTTGAGTAAGTAATATACAGAATTAGTTATTCACTTACCATTTTCTGGACATATCCTATTAAGCTAGCAAAAGTTTCCCGATGCTCTGGTGGGATAATATCATCACCCCTTGCGATACGATGCCGGAGAATATTGTAGGGCACCAGAAGGAATTTCTTGTCTGAGAAATTACCCGCCTTCACTTAGTCGAGAATATTTTGGACAGACACGCCTGAATAATCTATGGTTACTGAACACCGAAGAGATACTGCTATACTTACACTCGCGTTTTTAAAAGTCAGCTAGCACTTGTACAACGAAGCGACTGCAATTGAGGAATGACTAACGACTAAAAATTTGAAAGTTTCAACGTTGCGACCCCGTCCCACTCCGCGCTAATGACAATGCAATAACTTTTAGATGTGAAAGCGGACATGTACCAGCCTGCTTTCTAAAACGCGGTATTGAGATGGGGCCTCGGGCTAAACCGTTAGCAATTACTCATTAACAATACCAGCCTGCTTTCTAAAACGCGGTATTGAGATGGACCTCAGACTAAAACCGTTAGCTAGTTTCATAAAATAATCAACTGTTAAAGTTCTATTTGCTCGTTCGTGATTGAGAACATTTTTAATTTGAATAATTACACGAATACAGAAGGCCATAAACAGTCAGTGAATTCCTAGAACCTGCTTCTTTGTTTCAAAATACACAGCGGTTATGACGTCAGACCAGGTTTCGTTCGAAATAAACAAGCCTGTCTAGACACGTGAAATAAAGTTTCCAATTCTACTCATTTGAATAATAAAACGATACAGTTACAAATTTCTAATTACGCTGTCTAAATAGCCTTTAAAATTATAATATGAACACGGCTAAACTGCATCACGCTATAATATTATTGTTCGTTCATAATATTGATTGCATTTTCATTTGAATAAAAGGAGAGTGACAGAGAACGGAAGGCATGAGCATAACGTAATCAAATCCAAAATGGCATTAAATTCAATCATATTAAACTGCCAATTTCATATGTCCACCTACATGAATAATAATTCTACAATGAAATACATTTTAAATTTGAACTGTGGGTTCTGTATCAACTTTTAATAACAACTTTCAATATTAAAAAATACGGATGTGACCATAATTATATATAACAGCAAATATTCGAGAAGGCTTGACGCTTAATTTAATTATGACGTTTGTCAACTAAACGTGCCTACTAAAATAATTGTTTCGTATGGTCATCTCTTTCTTACTCAAGCAATACGAGTTATTTTCTTGTTCATGTTATCTCATTGCTGTTATATATAATTGAGGCCCCATCGGTACACAAAAATCAAACAGCCACAATGAGTCATTAAAAACAGTAACTTAATAATGTTAAAATTCTCACTTATTCGGAAAACTTTGAAAAGCATATTTCTGTAATAAACTGATGCAGAAGCGGGTCAAAAGCAAGAGTTCCCGTAGCTCAGGGGATCCGGTGCCTGGGTACTGGCCAAACAACTAGGCTTCAATTCCCACTCGGGGCCGTCGCAAAAAGCTTTTTTAAATTAAATAAATGCGAACTAGAGAGAACAGTTGCGAAGAGCGAGACGGAAGACTTCGGCGTGACGTAATCAAATTCAAAAACGGGCGCTAAATTGAAATTAAAACTGGCATCCGAGAGAAGTGCGCGCGCAGAAAACCAAGATGGCCGACACCCGGGAAGTTTAAATTAAAAAAATTGAACTTAGAAAAAAATCTGAAAAATTTCAAATTTCAAATATTCGCGCGGAAATTAAAATGGCCGCCGAGTAATTTAATCAGAAGCTAATGCGTAATTTAATCAGTAGCACATATCAAAAATAATTAGGTCAATCTGCGGATTTAATTAGGGCATTTAATTAGATCAATTTAATTAGAGCAATTGATCTATTTAATTCGCGGTTTAATTGGAGCATTTAATTGGGTCAATTAAAATTTGATTGACAGCTATCACGATTAACGTGCCCGGATTCTACTTATATAGTACGCGTACCTTGTTGCAACAACAATCTCTTCACCACTTGTTTTTAAGTCTTCATGAACAATATCATAGCTGTAGGTATCTTCTTCGCAAGAGGAAAAGTACTTGAAAACAAGGCGGTGTTGTTGTGGAAGGACCGCGTGGAAGGATCGTATCCCAGTCACTGCAGGAGCGGCATTGAACCGATTTTTCAGCATTTTTTTAGTCGTTGATATCTCTGTTGCCGGTACATAAGCCAAGTTCATACCGACAGTTTAGACTTGGCCCACTCGTACAGCTGAGTTGGCGTTTGAATTTGCTTTTCACTGGGCAGAATGAGACTGGCCCTGCTGCTTCACGTTTTAATGTTCCTCCTAATCCATCGGAGGGGCCTTTGCCATGAGAGGTGGCAAAAAAATGCCACTCTGATTTTAAGCCAAAATCAATCTCATGATGCTCTAAATTAGACATGTTGAATCGATTTTTGTACTGAGACGCCGGCGCCGCTCCGTCTGAGAAGTAAAGGATTTGTTTTACACCTGGAACCTGTAGCAAGCAAGTTTAGACAGTTAGATTGTATATTAACGAAGCAAAAATGATGAAATGTCACCTTTTCTTTCAAGAATGGAATCAAAAGTTTTTGGAATGTGTGCACTGCAGCAGTGTCATGCTCCAAGCAATCTGAGATTATCAGGAAATTTAAAGAGGAAACATTAAGGCTGCCATCAGGAATTTTCTCAGCATAATAGCCGGCGAATGGATGGATGGTCGCTTGTCGATTATTCCAATGTACGCCTTGCACGGCGTCTTGTAACACGAAAGCGTAGTTTTCTGAGAAGTCAGCGATGATAATGACAGTATCCAGAGCTAAGCCGATTCTAGCGTTTTTTAAAAACTCGCTCTGTTTCTTTGATATAAAGTCGTGCTTCAGGATTTTTGGTACCATTTCAAGAAAGGATTCCAAAAAGGCGTCCGCACTCTTCTCAACTGTTTCTAGAAGGCACCGATCCACGGTCAGCCACTGGTTGTATTTAACTTTCTCAACTACATCTGCATCGAACATTCCTTCAATACGTTCACGTAGCACTTGAACTCCTGGACATTTATCGCATTCACTGATGAAGCATTTCTCTGTTGGGCTTGTACATGTAACGAGGTTAAGACAATCCCTGTAATTGTTCAAGTCAGATTCTCCCTCGCCTCCAGCAGGTACTTTTTTTAATGCTCCTTCAAATGACAATTTAAAGTTTTGATGTATCACGCATACGCATACGCTATGGGTACCCGAAGAACCCGCCAAAACGCAATGTTTAAGCCTCAAGTCCGCGAATTTTGAAAATCCCACATGAACATAAGGGTGATGCGCCTTAAATTCTTCCAAGATCTCTTTTAAATTTCCAAGAATTAACTTTTTTTGACGTTTCACTCGAACACCATCTTCTCGTACACTCACAGTCTTTAGCGCCTGGCATTTCTCTGCTTATGCCTTCGCGTTCGTAAAACTCAACCACTTTATTAACGACATCCTGTGATAGTGGGCGTCGAGGTTTTCGATTTGGGCTTGACAAAATTCCCTTTTTCTCTACTAAAGTTTTACTCTTACGCGCCATATATTTAGTGACACCAAAAAAGTTCTGAATCATCTGTAAGCTCCAGGATTTTGGGACAATTGACAACACCTGCAGTTTGTCACTGTAACAATCACAAGAATCGAATTTTTCTCTAAGCTGAGACATTACTTCTTTGCCCACGCTGGCGTAGTCAATAGAAGTATCTTCGTTTTCGGAGGATTCTGAGTTTTGAGTCAACAGTTTTTCGAATAGTGGATTGCACTTTTCTGGTCTTTGAGGAAGCAGCGGTAGCTGTTCTCAGCTTGTAAAGTTGCACTGGTGATTCTCCAGCACATGACAACGTCTCATTCAACTTTTCAAGTATGAGATGTTTTTCTTCAGACGCTACACTTTGGCTGGAACCACTGCAAGTTCAACATCATCGCTTAAGCTACTTATTAAATTCTCCTGCTCTGATTGATTGGGTATGGTTGAAGAGGATTCGATCGTACTTTCGTTCTCGCCCTCCTCTTCCGTGATTTCTTGATTTTTACTTTGCTCTGCTACTAATTTCAAGCACGTCAAACATAATTTGTGTCCCGGCGCTAGCGTAGGAAACACCTTTCGGTAACGCAGGTGAAACTCTTCGGAAACAATCTTAAGACTTTTTTTCACCCCTTTTTTGTAAATTCGCAAAGGATCCAAACATGACTTTTGAGACGATGAAAATGATTCCAAAAAGTAGTGTTCGTGTGATCGACAACATGTTTTTATATCGGCAACACCACTTCGAACTTTCAGGAGATAACGCTCATTTTTTGAATAAGTCTGTACATCCCTAAAAGATGATTCACTGGAGCACGACCGATTAAAGAACAACCCGAAAGAGCAACGAGATGCACCGGCCTCCATACTGGCAAACGATTTCGATGCACGTATATTGGGAATTAGTGCATGAAAAGAACGCAGCAGAACGTCAAACTAACCTCAACATAACTACAGCGCCTCCTAGTAGCGCTTTGCTTCTAACCGTATTGTATTGCTCGAAAGAAGACTTAACTTTTGGAGCCCAAATATGATCTCGTTTGATCAATATTTCTCGATGTTCAATCACTTCTCGGTGGCTTTAAGCGAGATGAGCTAACTTAATTAGCGAGTTCGGTTATTAGTTTTTTTCCCTCATTTACATGCGGCTTTTGTGTACTTGCTTCGACGTTTTTAAAGATACATTTCGCTTGTGCGGGATGACGGTTAACTGCTTGAGCGGACCTGCTACTTTATGGACTTATTGCTTTCTGTGCGGCGTGCCGAAATCATCACATAAGTGGGTAAATAATTTTAAAATATTTTCAAATCACAGGAGCTGCTATATTATAAAAATCATCACATAAGTGAGTAGGTAATTTTAAAACATTTTCAAATCACAGGAGCTGCTATATTATAAAAATCATCACATAAGTGAGTAGGTAATTTTAAAACATTTTCAAATCACAGGAGCTGCCTTCTTAGGCTACAGAATGATTTATTGCCTAGTCTCGGGGAGGTTGTGTTGGTCGGACTTCATGTTGCGTTTCCTTTAACATTAGCGGCCCTCGGTAAACTGAAATTCGAACTCTTTTCAACGGCTGCCGTCCCGGACGGCGAGACTCGAGGACGGACCTCTTCGTTAATTTCTTTGAGATTTGGGCAATTTATGGCTTATAATTTACCATCGGTCGAGCGTTGGGGGCAGACGTGTGACAATTTATCCTAATCTCGGCCGACGCTCGTATCAATGCTTTTTGGCGTGCGTGTGGCAATCCTTATATTTCTGGAATGACGCACAGTAGGCCGAAAAACCACGCGGTATTTGCAAAAGGCACCTTTAAGGATTTTGGAATAAATCAACCATTCATATTCACCAAGCCAAATTTGTATATAAATGATCGTTTGTCTCCTGATGCAACATCTTGCTTGAAGTCATAGCTAGATGCTATACCTATAGGGAGTTAACAAACCGTACTTTTGTTTATTCTGTAATGATGATGCATTAATAAAATTTCCTATATAATTTCTGATTGGCTGATTGGCAATATTTGGATTGTTGTTGGGTATAAAAGCTCATCTATTGAAGTATTACGGTCGCAGGAAGTGCTAGGTTCTACTATAGCATGTTCTCTATATTCTTCATGTGGTATATCACTACTTGTGATAGCGGAACTTGAGGAACTCTTTATGTTTCCCACTATCACGCTAGTATTATCAGCCGCTAAACCCAACATATTATTAATTTTAATTTTGTTTTTATCCAAAAATGAAATAATTGTGTTGAACAAGAGTTCTGTCCACCCACTAGTACCCTGGATTAAATCTAAAAATCGATCATTTGCAGTTTTAGTAGTATTATTATAATAACGTGATACTATTCCCAGCGTTTTAGCAAGACTGATGTCAGTAGTTTAATCGATTATTAACGAATAAAAAGTGGTATTTACTTGTTCTGGAGCAACTAAATTTACACATAAATTTGTACCTTTTCTTCTATTGCATTTAATATTTTTGACAATTTGTGAGTTGGGACATGCTGCTGGTAACAGTTTAGACAAATGGTCTAATAAAATAAAACGGCAAATTATGTTCTGCCAGAAACGGAACCAACTTTAATTCAGCAGATCTAACTCGTTCATTTAACAATTTTTGTTTTGAGGTTTTAAATGTTGTATCGATTTTAGAAGACATTTTAGCCGCATTTACATTTTTTATATGCATCACAGAATTACTACAACGCTCTACATCGGTTATACTTTCTTTTAGTAGTTTCTAACACACTTTACAATATAACTGCTGTTTTTTAGTTCCTTCAAGTTTTATTGATGTCGCTTTTTCTTCCTTTTCTATGGAACTTCTTCCTCACTGCTTCAACTTCATCTTCATTACTACTGGTTGACAACTACTCGCACTCGGATGAAGTTTCAATACATTTTCGGGAAATTGCTGTTTTTGAAGAGATAGATGGAAGTTGTTCTGACGTAGCTTCAATAGATGAAGACGGTTCAGACAACGTCTGGTATCCAGCATTGACATCGGATGTCTTTGCTTTTCTAATTACAAATCTATGATGAAACCTAATTTATTATTAAAATGGTTTAATTTACTTTTTTTATAAAGGTGGTTGAAAGTTAAATGAGACACACTGTAATGTAAATTAAAGTAACAAAACTTTAAACTGATTTAAATACGCTTTGGATTATTTCGATATGTTGACTGTATGGTAAGGTAAGGTAATTCGTTGATAATGCTTGAAAACTGTATTGTTATAAACTTCTAAGCTATTATAAATAATTTTAACTTATCAGTAATCTTTGATAGCCATCTCAGACACTCCCCTTCGCAATTTATTTTGAATGTAATTAATTTATCGGGCTTGCCACAACATGAACTTCAAAAAATGTCTTACCTATCTAGGTTATTTGGTGATTTAAAAAAAAAGCATTGTTTTCAATATAAAATAACAAAGACGTTAATTTAAGATGTGCATTAGTAAAGTATCTACATTTTCAAATATCTTCGCAACATACGTGAAAGTACCGGTGCCATCAGGCTCTTCTGATTGGCATTTTTCATGGAAGGTTCTCCTGCAAAAAGAATATTGAATCCATTCCGCACCGTTTTCAGTTTGGGTGTCATCCGAGTACAAGCCATTGCACGATCCACATTTCCAGTCGTCGTCAATTTTTTAAATTTTCTTTTCCTTAATCCCAGATGTAGAAGGTTTACTTGCCTTAGTTGGTGTCAATACCTTTTTAGACTGACCGGACGGCTTTCTACCAGCTTTTGTCTTGTTTGGAAACAATGGTTTTACTTGTACTGTAGATTTTTGAGACCTTTCAGTTTCTTTCATTTGAGCAATATAAGTTGGTGATGTTATATTTTTACGCCTTTAAAAATGATTGTTGATGTTGCATCGGCACAAATGCATCCAATGATTGTTGGTTTCTCCTCTTTCAGCATAACGTGCTGCGATAAATGTATTTTTTCCCACTGAAGTTACAACTCTCGGCCCGTTGACTACATACTGAAGTCCACTTTCATCTTAAACTCATTTTAAACTCTTTTCGTCAATATTTAACTTAGTGTAAAGTTTCTTCATCATAGAATACAATTCTGCAATTAAAGTGGGGTTTCCAAACGAAACACGTTAAAAGATTTTCAGGTACCCTTATTGTTAAATTATAACTAGACTGAAAGTGCGCCCACCACCATTTGCTTGCAATACGCTTATTTTCATTTAAAAAATTAGCTCTAGCAGCAGTTTCCGATCACTGAAACGCTACAGTGCTCACTTGAAAAACTGTTAAATCGAAACCTAACTCTTGCATTTTGATAATGTAATGGTACAATTTTTATTCCAGCTCAGTAGTAAGGACAAATGGTTTACCTTGTTTGCTAATCAAAACATTTTGTTGATTAATATCGGGATTATTCTTCAAATACCCTTTTAACGTTGACCAGGGGACATCATTATCTTTTGAGGCTTTATAGATAGATTTGTTGTCCTGGATCACTTCTTTCACTGCATTTAGTAATTCGGCAGCCTCATAACTACGATATGAACACGATTTTTCTTTTTTCTTCCAACTGTATCAGCTTGTTTGGTCTTTTCATCAGGTGCCATGATTCAGTTCCAAAATAATATAGGATATTTGGTGAGACCTGATGTTACAATCAGACACAGTTCATTATTTTTCACACTCCACCACATATACTTACGCAAAAAACTCATTACAAAGTTAATAGTATGCCTTGAAAATATATTTCAAAGTAAGCGCTCGAACAATGTAATAAAAACCGCAGCAAAAGTGAACTTCAAGTACCCACACGGCTAACGTTATTACAACTATAAATCAAAAGTAATTTTCGAAAAAAATTGTAGATTATAATGTCAAATTCATGATGACGAACACGCTCATATCAATATACGTAAATTTACTTGCACGAATTTGACAACAAAATCTGGTATTCAGACATCGCGATTAACTCAAGAAATTTAACTACGTAACATCCGATTCGCTAAGCATATCGTTAAAAATTAGCTATCGTTTTTAGCGTTAATTTTCAAGGTCATCGCTAAAACATCATTTGGCATTCGCTACGATGTCAGTAGTTTATTAATTAACTATAAATTGCTTAGAAGATCGCTAAAACGCGCTTTATAAACGACCCAGTTTACTTGTAGCTAGTATTTAGCTACCTGTCAAAAAGTAAATTAATCCTGGCTTTTGCTGGTGATGGTTGGTTACAGTTGCTGATTGTGAACGAAATGGAAAGACTTGAACACATGTGGGTTCCCTTACTTTAATTTTCAAGCATTCCACTTAAAGTAATAATTTTACAGTATGCAAAATAGAATTCGGCACCGTATTCTACGGGACCAAAGTAATTCATTCCAGCTGCCAGACTGCGACTTTTTGAAATTGTTTAGAGCAGTGATTCCCAAAGTGGGCGGTATCGCCCCTTGGGGGGCGCTGGAACGATCCAGGGGGGCGATAGTAGCCTCTGGTGCATTTGGGGGGCGGTGAATAAAAATAAGGGGGCGGTGAAAGCTTAAAGAAGGAAGAGATGATAAGAAGATTTAGAAAAACCATTAGTACATATTTCATCTGTTGTGTAACATAGTGTAACATTATTTTTCAAATAAACACACAAAATGTAAGTTACAGATTTATTTATTCCATGAAGACTATTTACCATTATTAAATGTTCTTATTCTTCTTCATACCTTTTGTTACTTTATTTATCCAGTCTGTTTATTCTCCGTTTCTTTAATTTTACTTTATCACACCCTTTACTACACCATCCAGAAAGTAAATACCATTATAATAAAGGGTTTTTATTATTCAAATCTGCTTTTACTCAGAATACAGGTTAGAAATTCAGAAAAGATTTGTTTATTTTAAAAATATAATTTTCTTTAGCAATAATAACTTATACAAAATTTCGATACGGTATATTTTATTATAACATTTCATAATTGACTTTTTCAGATAATCATTTGAGTTTGGCTTTCATTTTAGTTATTCCGATTGTGAATTAATACCTACAAATTAAAATCTAAGCTCTGATGTTACCATCCCAACTAAATAAACTTATATGATCGAACCTTTTTAATAAACAATTCACAAATTCACAATTTAACAGTAACTGTATCTAACGTACCATTCATTACAAAATTCTAAAATATTTATGTTGTACTTTTGATGTATAAATCCCCCCTTGTACTATTTAATTGTTAATTAATTTATTCTTTCAAAATAATTTCTTACCTAGAAATACTCATAGATAATTATTAGTCTCAAGAAGCTACTACTACAATATCTTTCTGTTTGTTTGCTTAAAGAATGTAGATTTCCAGGGGGCGCTGAGTAATTTTTTTCCTGAAAAGGGGGCGGTAGGCCAAATAAGTTTGGGAACCACTGGTTTAGAGTATCTAATGAAATGTGTAGATACATTATTGATATTCTGGATCCTTTTTTGCCACAGAATCAGAGGGCAACATTTATACCAAATACTTTTAAGATACTTGCTACATTATATTTTTATGGTTATGGATCATATCAAAAAGGTGTAGGACACGGCCATATTTTTGGCATAAGCCAGCCAACCATTAGTAGATGCATTTCATTGGTGACTGATGCAATAAATAATCAACTTGTACCTCTGTGGATAAGGTTTCCATTACATCAACATGAGAAAGATTTGAAGAAAATTGGATTTTTGGAAAAGTTTGATATGCCCGGTACAATAGGGGCTATTGATTGCACACATATTGCAATTGTTTCTCCACCTGTAAACCACCTTCTATTTCCTACAGTGCATATTTCAATCGAAAAGGTTACCATAGTCTAAACGTGCAAAATGTGATTCTGATTTGGAAATACTTTCAATTAATGCAAGATTTCCAGAATCTACACATGACTCTACAATTTGGATGTTATTCAATATCAGAACTCACATGGAAGAATCCTTTTTAAATATAGATGAGAGCACATGGATGGTAGAAGATTCAGGTTATCGCCTCCAACCATGGCTTATGATTCCCTTTGATGATGATGAACCACATGCACCAGAGAGTAGATTTAACACACATGTTTTGGCCAGAAACTGCATAGAAAGATTAAATGGTGTGTTGAAACAACGTTTTCGGTGTTTATTAAAACAGAGGGTTCTTCATTATGATCCACTAAAGGCAGCTTCAATAATCTACAGCTGTGGTGCTCTACATAATATGGCTAAACATTTTATGGTAAATGTGCCTGAGGATGTTGAAAATGAAGAGAATGTAATCGTGAGACAACCAATCTTACCACAAAGTGCCAACGCAGCCGATATTGAACAGTGAAACTGGTTGGGTATCGGTTGGAGGGTTAGAAATAATCTCTTAAGAAGGTTTTAGTCCATAAGTTTATAATACAAACACCAATAAGAAAAAGAAATTGTTGTAATTTAATTAATTAATTAAGAAAAAAATACATTACGTATTTATTTTATCGGCAAAGTATTTCACAGCTGAAGCCATGTTGTTAATGGAATTGCTCAACTCAGAAACAGCTGAGGCCAAATTTACTATTGCATCAGTTTGAGCACCCTGGTTAGCTGAGAATGCATCTGCTTGTGAGTGCTGGCCTTGGTATTATACGTGGAATATAGTAGTATTTTTTATGTTTGAAGTTTAGATCTGTATTTACGGATTTTAAGTTGTATACAGGCAAGTGCAATATATTTAAACGATGATATATATATAATTAGTACCTACCTAATCCTACTTTCAAGGATTTTTATGTGACAATTATTTGATACGAGTATTAGTGACGTTCCTTTAAAATAAAAATCTTTTTGGGATAATAGATCGTAAGAAATGAATATCAGTCAATTCTTATTCGAGACACATGCGTCCCATGAGTCCCATAAACAAAAACAAGTGTGTTTCAACTGAATATTATTCAAGGCAAAATAGATACATTTCTTATTAAACTAAAACAATAACCTTGAAAAGTATAACAGAAAAATAATGGTTAGGTATGGTAACTTGCAAAGCAGATTTTGTATAGTAGTACGTTACACATTTGGCAAAGAGTAGTACGCTCTTCTACTTTTTTAGTTGCACATCTGGTTCATCTGCGACGAGTTTTTTCTTCAACGGGAAGATGGTCGCCAACATTCAGTAATAGTTTAGATGACGTTGATCGCCTTCCTGTGCAACGTTTTCTTACAACAATAGCATTTTCACGGCCAGGCCCAATCAATCCTTCAGCAAGATCGACGAGAAACGTTATAAATGGTTCTTTTTATGTACTGTTTGATTATATAATATGGAAGCATTTACAATGGCAGTCATCAGAAGCTTGTAGAACACTTTCGCCACCATTTGGTCGACGTTCTATCAAAGTCGTACAAAGTTGTAAGCTGGTCGGAGAGATCAACTCCCCCATGTTGTTATTATAGAATGCAATCGCTTCCGGGCAGTTAACAGCCTTCCTCTCTCCGTATTTTATTTTCCTATAAACTCCTGTTGTTTCTTTACCTGACAGTTGCTCAATACAAGAACTTATTTCGGGTCTTGCCACAAGGAGGCAGTTGTTCCATACATATTTCGCATGGCTTGTGCTCGCCTCTCCATTTTTACTTCAAATTTTGGAACATTTTTTCGATTTCGCATGCAGGTACCAACTGCAGCAAATGGCAAATTATTAATAAGTTTCACAGATGTAAAGAATCTGTCAAAGCAAATGGAAGTCTTCTCATCATTTTGAATATATTCTATCAGTTTATTAACTACTCGTTTGCTTAAAGTACTGTTAACGTCTGATCCAAGCCGTTTACCCGAGTAAATGTCCATATTATAAACATATCCAGTTTTTGAGTTGCATATTTCCCAAATTTTTATTCCTCTGTTTATTGGCTTGAGCGGTAAATATTGTTTGAGACTTGATCTGCCTTTGAATTTTGCCATTGACTCATCGATGCTGTGGTTAGAACTTGGGCTCATGGCTGCTTGAAATGTTTGCTTGAAACAACAGATACCATTATCCACATAATAGGTTTTTGATCAATTAATGGGCTTTTGTGGGCCCGCATAGTACCTTTTAGAAAGCAACAACTTGCAAAGATCCCTAGATATGGCACTTTTGATAAGTGCGTTTCCTAAACCTCTGTAGTGTGACCAGTAATCGGAATATTACGGTAAACGATTATAACACATGACAAGCGTGCATCATTTCAGCGACATCTGTAGATGGAACATTCTTTTTCTTCTTATCTCCTTCCATTACTAGTCGGATATTGGAAAACGTTTCAAAAATATATCAAGTTTTGAGCAAGTTCTGGTTAAAACTACTGGAGCTTTGAAAGCTGATATCAGCTTTCTAGGTTTGAAATAATTCATCTTATCTAAATTATTCCATAAAATGATTTCATTGGGTGGTTACTGAATCTCCTTGTTTGTCTCTTCTTCACTTGTTTGGTCTTCAGACGAGGAGCTTCCTTCACTTTCCGCGGGAGATCGAATTTTCCTTTTTTCTCATCTTTTGTGATCTTCGCTTGCACTCAGGTCGCTGTCTTGTTCACTGCTAGGCAAAAAATACTGATCTTGAGGATTGTCGCTATCATGAAATGAATCGTCTTCAATGTCTGATATATTTTCCGCCAATTCGAGCAGCTGTTTTTCAGAAAGAGGTAGATTAATTCTAGTAGGAGAAAACAAGTATTAATTTCACGGAGGACTCCTGGGATATGTGTCCCAAACATAATAAGTGATAAAAAAAGTTGCTATTTACATAAAATACTTGCAGCAAATTGAACAAAACTGTATCGGCTATACATTTTACTTACGTTTCAGTAGAAAGATTCTCACTAACTCAACAAATTACACGAAAAACGTACAATATTTTAGGTTACGTGAACAACCGCTTGGAAATAAATACGAACTAAATATTATGGAATAGCCGAGTCGATGCGGAATTCGTCGAAAATGCACGAGGATATCATAAAGGACAGGTGGGACACGACCTATTAATAAGTTAACGCATTTGAAACCCACTAGATATATTTTCAAGTCCACTGGGACATATATATCCCGTTAGTACTGAAAGGGTTAACCGATGTTGAAAGAAAGCGGAGTATTCCTCGGTATAAATGTCCAGCGTTTTGTTTTTGACAATGTACAGTGTTCAAATAAATCTGGGGCAAGGTGTTTTTCATATGTAGGTTGAGTTAAGAATATATCTCCATGGCTATCCTGCTATCAGAAAGAGTTACAGATTGCATTTACCTGTCAAAGTTTAATGTAACTCTTTCTGATAGCAGGAAATCCATGGAGATATTCTTCAATTCTTAACTCAACCTACATATGAAAAACACATTGTCGCAGATTTATTTGAACACGACTGTACATCCATTAGCCAGTTTTATATTTGAAAAAAAACGAATACAATTAACTAAAATATATTTTTTTGCTCAAATTGGCATAAAGATCTGTGAAATCCAGAATTATTGCTAAAAATTGGTGGAACGAATATTATAAAATTATAAAATATAACGAATAATACACTTTCAAGTTTAAATCTCGATGTCTGAGGGCGACTAACGGAAGTCGGAACGCTGATAGAACGATAACCTTGTTTAAAAAAGTGTTTATTTCGGATTAAGGGATAAGAGCAGCAGAGTACCTGTACGTCTATGCCATAGTATGTTTAATGTTTATTGTAGTGTCACTTTTCACGTTACTCTCGTAGTCAGTTGTCACTAGTAACTAGGCGTTAATTTTATACCTATCTTGAAAATTTTCTATTTTTTTGTGTGTATTTGTATACTACTTTTTTCTAAAATACTACTAGATCTTGTACGAACGTACAAGCTTTGGCGACCTGATCACTACTGCTTAAGGACCGTCTGAGGTCTTCTGATAAAAGCGTGTATCGACATTCCTTGCGCTCGCTTGGCCGATCCTAACACACGCAAGCACAAGCAACAATATATCGATTTCTCCATTCTTAAAATCGGCTGAAACAGCCAGCCGTTGCATCGCATTGAAAGATAATCCTAACGTGTGATGCAGAAAAGCGAATTTCAAAAATTTCTGATATAGGAATGCCTAAGAAACCAAAATCGGCTTTCTGGTTACAGAAAAAAGTAATAAACCGCATTCAAAAACGAAAATTTCAAGGATTTCTTTCTGGGCGTCATTTTGTTGGTAATTTAGGTTTTGCGAAAACGCAGTTTTAATTTCTCCGCATGCTCCTTGATGCAATCTTGGTAATATCTTTTATCGCAATATAGCTCGTACGGATCTCTATGGTTCGTGTGTCCAAATGTGAGTTCGCTGGGTGGCAGACCGGTGACTGTATGTATTGAATTGTATTGTATGCTATAATAGCATAATTCATTAGTTTACATAATTCTTCTTTCTGGTATGTTTCTTTCAGAATACTTAGGTGCTCAATCAAAGTTGAATGGAGTCTCTTCACATTTCCATTTGAGTTTGGGTTGCATGGAGTTACGAATTGAATTATATTACGCGCCTCTAATAATTGTTTAACTACGTCGTTATTGAATTCTTTTCCGTTATGACTAGTGATGGTTTCGGGGGTTTGCATAGTATGTGAAACATTTCACTAGACTATCTGCTATTTCAATTGCGTTATTGCTAGATATAGCTAACGCTTGTTACAGCTTGGTGAATCCATCTACCAAAGTTAAGAATTTTTGTCCACTGATTGAGAACGAGTCCATGAATAGCTTTTGAAATGGTTTATCTGTCGTTTCTGTAAAGTTTAGTGGCACTTTAGGAGGTTGTCTGTCGTATTTACTTCTTTTGCACTCCTGGAATTGATGTATGAAATTTGTCACGCTTTCCTTGGTTTGCACAATATTATTTTCGTTGGATTTGTCTTATAGTTTCTGTGATCCGGCGATGATTGTTCTTTCCTTCATGTTGCGTGCATTTGTATAGTTTAGGTCCTTTATCGGAAAAGTATTTTGTATACATCGGACAGAAGTCCTTATAAAGGTACTTTTTCTCAAAGTATAAGTGATGCTTACCTTCCATCATGTAATCGTGTATTAATTCTAGGATTGCATTCTAGTTGTTTTCTTTGGGTATTGATACTTTATATATAGGGTTTCTCAAAAGTAAGTAGTATTTTAAACTACTCGTATCGTGGCTGATTTTTATGCATTTTTGAAAATAAGGACAGTTTCAGGTCACAGGGAAAACGGGATTTTTTATTTTCACCTTTTGGTCGTCATAGCAACAAAGTTGTTTAAAAACAGTTTCATGGAAAATAACATTGTATGCAAGTTTCATCACAGGTTTTTCACATTAGAATACACTTTCTTTTGTGAAAAGAAATGATTTTGCCTCTGCAAACTCGCATTGAACTAAAAGAAAGGATGTTTTGAACCAAACCTAATTGAATCGATCAACTGAAGGAATCCATTACACAAAACATACTTCTTGTTCAAGAAGAAAATGGCGGCCACATACACACATTTACCATAAATGTAATATTTTTAATAAATTCCATTTCTTTCTGCACATACAGGCATTTTTAATTTTCAAATTGCTCAATGATTGATAAAAAATATCAGTATTTCAAAATACGACTTACTTTTGAAAACCCCTAAATTTTCTGCTGTTTTATGATTTTACGAGCGTCTGTGAATACTTATGTGATTAAATACTACACGTTTTTGCTATCTATTGCTTCGCCTAATACTGGTATTGAAATTCTGGGCTCGTTCTGTTGGGTTGTGTGTATCGCATCGGTGACCTCTTGTTCTTGACTGAACGTAGTATTAACCAATTCGTCAGCTTTACTGGCGTTAGTAGGGTTAAACTGTAGGATCTCCTCCAATTCCTTCATCAATTCGTTGGGTTCTTCGTCTACGTTTTCGGCTATGGATTGATTTTCTATTATGTTGATGTTTTCTATCTTTATCCTGGACAGAGCATCCGTGTTTGTGTTGTATTTTCCCTTTTTGTACCCAATCTCATAATCGTATTCTTCCAATTTCAGCTTTCATCGCATTAATTTGCAGTTTGATTCTTTTAATTTGAATAACCAAGTACTGGGTATGGTCAGTGTAGATGGTAAACTTTCTACCGTACAGGTATGTTCGAAAATATGTCGTTGCCCATAGGATGGCCAGTAATTCTTTCTCGATTGTCCTGTAACGCTGTTGTTTCGCTTAGCGTTCTAGATGCATATGCGGATGGTCTATCGGTTCCGATTGTTCCTTGCGATAGTACAGTGTCTAGGGCCACGTTACTTGCGTCGGTTGGGAGTGTGAAAGGTTTTTGAAAGTCCGGGTATTGGAGTATTGGATGATTCATCAAGATGTTTTTACATCTCTCAACCGTGTCTCTGTATTCCTGATTAATTATGATTTCGGCGTTTTTCTCAAACAATTAGGTAGGGGTTTAGTTAACTTTGCGAAGTCCTTTATAAACTTCTTATAGTAACCCAGTAGTCCTAAGAATCCTTTTATCTCTTTCTGGGTTTTTAGCAATGGATAATTTGATAACGTGAATTTTTCTGGGTTAGGTGTTACTTCTTCGTTAGTAATTTCATGTCCTAGATAAGCAACTTCCTTTTTCAAGAATGCACTCGTATCTAGTTGAATCTTCAAGTTTTCTTGTCTAAGCCTGTTAAACACTTTACTTAGTTTTTTCAGATGTTCTTGTAGTGAAGTGTAATAGACGATTATATCATCGAGGTATACTAAACAAGTTTCGTCTTGCAGTCCCCGGAGTATGTTTCCATTACTCGTTGGAACGTCGCCGAAACATTCTTGTAATCTACATGGCATCCGTTTAAATTCATAATGTCCCTGTTCTGTGCTGAATGCTGTTTTATCGACATCTACTGGGTCTGTCTCTATTTGGTGGAAACCTGATGCAAGATCGAAGGTGGTGAAATATTGGCTTCTTCCCAGTCTACTATGTTTGTAATATTCGGAAGTGGGTAGCGGTCATCTATGGTTTGATCATTGAGCTTCCTGCAATCTATCACCATACGGTACTTTATTTTTCCGGATGCGTCCATTTTCCGCAGTACTACATGAACCGGGCAGCTCCACGGAGAATTTGATTTCTGCACTTTGCCTTGCTTAACGAGGTCGGTTACTTGCTTCTTTATTTCTTCCCTTTGAGCTGGTGATTTCCTATATGCTTTGACGTATACTTGTTGTGTATTAGAGAGATATAATTTATGGTTGATCTGATTTGTGAAGGTTAAAGATGATCCTTCTATGTGGAATATATATTTATACTGTATGCAGAGTTGTTCTATGCTTTTTTGTTCTTCCTTGTTCAGATGTGTTAGCCGCAAATTTCTTTGCAAGTTTTAGTACTGCATTTCCTCTATATTCTTGGCGTTAGGCGGAGTATCTACATCCAGTTCTGCATCGTGCGTGTTCATTTCGATGGGATCTACGGTAACTGGGTTAACTACTTTTAGTGTTACTGTTTCGTCAGTACTATTGCAGATGGAAGTGATAGCTTGGTATTGATTTATGATTACTATGGCTTCCGGTATTGCAATCCCTGATAATAGAAGTTGGTAGTTCATAATGGCTGTAGGACAATTTTGCTTTACCGGAACTTTAATTATTTTCCGTTTCCTTGGCCCGACTGTGATGACGTCAGGGATTTCATCTAAATATATTGGTATGTTTGTGTTTTTAGTTTCTAGTATTTTATTTTTTATGTCGATTATTGCTTGTAGGGATTTCGTTAAATGTAGACCTATTTATCCGCCGTATTGTTCGCTAAAGTCGAATGTGTAGAAGGTGTGATGTTTTCTTGATTTATAAAATGTTTTTGGCAATAGAATGGCTATGGCAATTTTGTGCGTTGTTACTGCATGTGCTGTTCTTTGATTACGTAATTTTTAAAGTACATTTCTGCCATTCTTGAGCTAATTAGGGTATTTGTGGTATTTGTCGTCACATTTATTTTTACAGTGGTATTTGTCGTCACATTTATTTTTACAGTGGTATTTATGGTATTTGTCGTCACATTTATTTTTACAGTGGTTGGAGTTTTGATCGATGGTTGCGGATGTTTTCATTGTGGCATCACGTGTGGTCGTTAATAAGGGCTATTCTCATAAAATTTATGCATTCCTCGATCTCTATAGGTCGTTCATGTTCATAGGTTGGATTATTATGTAACACCAGGCCCTTCTTTATAAGGGTATGAATGTTTATTTACCACGGGATAGCTCATATATCGGAGAAGAGTTCGATTGTTCACTGAGATATACCTCAAATAAGCAAAACACACCACGGGAGTATCCTGTTTAACAATTTATTTTGTGTAACTATGATACAAGATTAAATATTCGTGTAATTAAATAAATGAGATGTATATTGAACAAAATTAACATTCTTGTCTTGAAATAACGTCGCTGGTCCCTGCGGCTGCTGCAACCCGCGTCACATCCGTGCTGGGAGTATCTGCCGACGTCCTAGGCGCTCCGCTTCGAAAGCGTCGAGAATTGTCGGCGTTTCTCGTTCGGCGTCGACTGCACACTGATGGTGCCGCCGTGCAGTCTGTCAAATTTCCGATCTGCGGATTCTGGTGTCTGTAAACAAATAACAAATTAAAACTGTTAACGCGAGTTCTCACCCTATACGTGTAACTACAGTTTGTTGTTGAAATATTCCGAGAAATTCGCCGCACGACGGGGCTTCGCTCGTAGATCGAAACTCCGAATCGATGTGATTTTCGAGGTTAGCAACCTTGGCGCCTCCAGGTGTAATCTCTGGCGAGAATTTCGGTTCGGTCCGCAGAGTTCCCAGGCAAGACGGCCGCTGCAATTCTCAAGGATTAACACAGGTAAATTCTAATTAGATACCTTGTAGCTTCTAATTCTGCTTGAATAGCCAAGCGCCAAATTTAAAATGCCAAGGGAGCTGGGATTCAGATATTACGTTATTTATTGCTATTTACAAACGGTTTTCGGTACAGGATTTTCACAGGGAAATTTAGCTGGCGTTTCAGACGTTCTTTTAGAACCACTAAATTGAACTAGCTATCAGGATGGTTACAGGGAAATTTAGCTGGCGTTTCAGACGTTCTTTTAGAACCACAAAATTGAACTAGCTATCAGGATCATTACAGGGAAATTTAGCTGGCGTTTCAGACGTTCTTTTAGAACCACTAAATTGAACTAGCTTTCAGGATGGTTACAGGGAAATTTAGCTGGCGTTTCAGATGTTCTTTTAGAACCACTAAATTGAACTAGCTTTCAGGATGGTTACAGGGAAATTTAGCTGGCGTTTCAGACGTTCTTTCAGAACCACTAAATTGAAGTAGCTATCAGGATGTTTTCACAGGTACTGGTAGAGTCGACGGAGGAACTCTCTGGAAGGACAACCTATTGGAAGGAAAATCTCTATAAGAATCTCTCTCCAAATGAGCCTTACAAGTCCTTTTATATGCTTTGAAATGCTGTTAGGTGGGGAGGCGGCGCGCGTCATACCTTTGTCTCGCGCTGTTATCACGGTCGGAACTGTCTTATCTTGCTGGAACACACCGCGGCCCTTGATAACGCTAGAGGTCGTGACGTTTAAGTTGGCAAATATTATTTAATTTCGATTAATTACAATCAAACGGAAGCTTAGCGTTACAATTATAGTAATACTCTTCGAAGTACTCTATTAAGTTTTCCTCTGCTTGGCTTTCGCGTTCTAGATCTTCATCTTCATGGTAGTATAGTTGTGTTGAAGTCAAGTTTGGTCGGGCTTTTCCCGATATTATTCTGCTGGGGTTCTTGTGATAGCTCGTATTGCCCGAGCACACTTCCATTGGAGTAGGTGTGTAGGGTTTGTCGTTTTGGTTGTTGAATAGCGGTTTCCCAATCTGCGCGTTTGGTTTGGGTTGCCATTGCTGTTGTGGCATGTATGTCTGGTTGGAACGGGTTATTGAATTGTGGTGGTCGATTTTGCGTCGTCATACTCCAGGTAGGTCTGGTCTGCGGCGCGATAGGTGATGCATGAAGGGGATTGCGATACTGCGGACCTGCCTGCGCTCCTTGAAGTGGCAAGGGTTTATTATTTGTCGAAAATAACTGCATATATTTTCCTGGCTGTACTCTGGGAATTGTTTTGTACTGAGTACTTTTGTTGATGGAGTTATATCTTCCAGCTATATAATTGAAGTTCTCTTCGTGTAACGTATTCTGTGACCTGTCTCCTAGAGCTACTAAACCTTGTAGGTAGGTTTGTAAGGTCGTCGTACATCGCTACCTTCGTGCTTGGGTTGGCTGCGTTTGGACTCGTCAGCTTCACTTTGTTAAGAAGGGAGCTTCTGGTATCCTGACATCCTTTGCCAAAGTTATACGCTGTTTCTCCTTTTTCAGGTTTCAGGTGCATTAATTCCCTCATTAAGCAGTTTTCCGTTCGTTGGTCTCCGACGTGTAGGATCAACATCCGTTTTAAATTAGTCCAGTCCGTTTTCCTCTCTTGTTCCGATTAATTGCAGAGCCCTTCCACCTAGTTTGGTGATGATGACTCGCAACAAGAGTTCATTTATGGGGTCGTTGGCGTTGTCTGTGTTGGCGAAGGTTTTTACTAGGTACTCACATCCTGAGAAGAAGGCTGCGAGAGTCGCCGGGTCTCCTTCGCAGGTAGGAACAACGTCCAGCTAATTCCTCGTGACGTCTTTAATGTTGTACGGCATTGCTATGTGTGTGTATTGTTTAAGATTGCAGTTTCTTGATTATTACTTGAGGTAACTTCTTGAATATTAAAGCTGGATTCACTTAGGGATAAATTATCGAATAGGGATTCTAGATCGGAGGAATTTACCATCAGCGCTGTGCGATTTGAGCAAAGGTACTTACAGCATCACAACCATCACATCCAGAAGTCGTGTTGGCCTTGAAAAGTTTGATTCGCAGCTCTAACACTTCACTATTACCACTCAACTACTTGATATGAACTTCAATTTCATTAAAGAATTTTTAAAACACTTGCATGTGTTAGTTCAATTATACCCCCACATAGTATCAATTTCTGGATTATTAAGATACAAGTCCTCGAGATGAGTGTATCCCTAGTCAATTTTCACCTCTGTTTGTTTGCAGGTGTATGTTTTCCCCTTTGGTCACTTGTAACGATACCACCGCTTGTCTTTTTTTGTAGAGCTATTCGTACAGACGACTGCGAAATACTCAATATCGATAAGATATATTTCTGACAGACTCTAGGTCTCTCTCCATTTATTGAAAAGAAATAAAAGCGAATGCTTCCTTTTCGGAACAGACTCGCCTGTTCTACTTCGAAGTCTCTGTATAGGCTTCTCTCCGATTGATGAACAAATGAATTGCCTTTTATGGTCATTTGTATTTTCGCAATTCCAAAATTGTTGATGAATACGTTGCCTCTCTTCTTCATTAATTTTTTGTCTACGTTTTAATTTACATGATTTTAAAGAATCAGTTCGTTTTTCTTAACAATTTTGTTCTTACTCGATAAATATCTATTCTTCTCCCCCTGCCCTCTTTCTTTTTCTTATGTTTTTCTTCCAAGCCTGGGGTGTGCGTTTTCGTCTTCTACTCCTTTGTTTCTCCTGAGGTTCATCATTTACTTCCTGATGAGGTGGTTGGTCGTCTTCTGCAGAAGTACTGTTATCAGAACTACCTGTACTTTCTCTGGGGATATAATCCTCATCTTTGCCCATTTCCGCATTGTCGCTATTTCCCTTTCTCGTCATTTACTAGGATATTCATGAAATTTTCCTCATTTTGAATCAAATTCGCAGTTAAAACCAAATTTTCAGCAGGTTCAGTAGTAATGTCAACGTTGTTGATTGAATGCTGTCCCTCGTCATCGTACAGTACTAAATCATCCGCAGAATTTGAAGGAAAAAGAGACGTGTAGGACAACACTGTCGTTTCACACAGATTGTTCACAGCATAATTTTTAATAACATTATCGAAGTACATCTCTGTAAGAGAATTCATATTTGTTACAGTTAAAAGTATTGTTAATTTTTAGGATAAAACAGCTTAGTAGTTCTTGTAGTTCTTGCAAAAATTACAATAAGTAGGTAATTACATACTAATTAATATTATAGGTAGGTACCTTTAGCAAAAACAACTGATGTGTCTCCTGAAGCCTCGAATGTAGTCAGACAATGATCATTCTCATGCATCGCATTTATTACATTGGTTTCTTCCAATAAATCTAAAGGTAAGAATCCACATTAAAATATAATAATTAGCTGACTCACTGACTTACTTAGAAATAACACGAGATTTTTAATAATAAAACAATGAATTCAGTGGTTTTATAAACGTGGGTTCTTTCAAACTATACTTTCGTGGGGAATGGTTTTTATCTTAGGAATTGATTTTTTGTACTACATCATCTATTGATGTTAGATATTAGAAATGTCGCCTTTTATTGAATTTGGTTCTAAAAAGATGTGGAGAGTAACGTACCTTTTGTTGAATTTTCTGCAGGTGAATCTGATGTTGAGGTTATGTTAACCACATTTTCACTGTTGTCTTTTACAGCTTTCGCATTCATTTCTTTCACTAAGGGCCTCAAGCTTAGTTAAGCGAAAAAAAAAATTAAGTGCAGCTTAAATTAGTCCAGCGTTTTACAGTGTTGGGCTTTGTTAAGTTGAGCTTTACTTAAGTTGAGCTCAGGCTGGCAACGATTTTGTTTAGTAC